>JAQJVL010002843.1:0-79003 GCA_035578905.1 Stictocephala bisonia | reverse complement strand
AAAAACAATCACTAACAGCAATACTTTTTACAACAAATTAAAACAATATTTACTTGAAAAACCATACTACAGCACATTAGAATACATAGAAGAACACTCTTTCCAACACTTAAAATAACACAAACACAAGAGCTCACTTCGCGAAGACCCCCCATCGAAGGGAAGAAGATTGACGACTCCCCAATCAACCGATTGTGGCGAAGACACGGGAAGTAAGATGTAAGGGGGACTAGTCTCTTGTGACACTGTCGTCAGGCTCGAGGCGCAAAGGGCCATGGAGTCTAGGCGTGGTGGGCTTGGTGACAGGACCACAACCCGGTGTATCTAATCTAATGTACATTATTTTGATACGATATGCCCAAAAAAGAAACAGAAAATACACGACGAAAGTAAAAATTAATGGTCTAACGAGGTAGTGTCAAATTTAAAACAAAGAAATTTTCACTCATTATTCAGTTTGTATACTAACTCAGGACCTACTGTCTGATTCAAAAGACAAAGTACTCGAGTTTGAACCTCAGCTACAAAATAAATACTCATCCGATTTCGTTGTATTGTACACCAACATTTAGCTTATTTATTGCTACGTAATATCATATAACTTACATATATAATTAAGACTTTCAGAATTTTTATAGTGGGTAGATCATATTAAATTAAATGGCTGATCATACAAACTTCCAAAACGGTTCAAAAATACCGGATTGAAAAATAAAGTAAGGCCATAAAACGGTAAAAGTGAGAAAAAATCTTGCGATTTTATATCACATGATAATTCAACAGACATCGATGTGCCGTAACTCGCGCGATCGGTCAGGCCACCCGATGCGGTGTTGCCACGTCATGCAGCTGGACTTCCACCCCGTATTAGGGGACTTATTAGCTATGTTTGACATGTAGACATGTTATAGATAATGGCTGATGAATCACTCGCAGTTACTAGAAATGTGATTAGTAGTACATTCTGTAAATCACCAATATAATTTGTGGCTCTCATTTTCACGTTACATTCAGCTTGTTACATATGAAATTTATATAATTGTAAATCCTGTAAATAAGTTATTTTTTTAATTTGACAATCTCTTTAGAGCTATAACATTTGTTTAACCTGTCGTTGGGGTCCAAAGCCCTTATGAGAAAAGGTGATGGAAAACTCTTTTAATTAAGATAGAAAACATGATTGATTAGCTGTTCAATACTTCCACAGTAATAAACCTTTCGTGCGCTGTTTAAATACTTCCAGGTGCACGATTCGGCAACGCCGCAATGCTCAATTGGAACTGGTTTTGAAGTGCTGAGCCGCGCGATTTGCTTACACATGACCGCACATCGATGTCTGCTGAATTATCATGTGATATAAAATCGCAAGTTTTTTTTATCGCACTTACCGTTTTATAATTTTACTCTATTTTTCAATCCAGTATTTTTTTTACCGTTTTGGAACGGTGTGTGTTCAGCCATTTGTAAGATTGCAAGGGTTTACAAACATTACAACAGAACACTTTTTAAAAGAGTAAAGATTCTAGAACTTAGATATCTACAAAATATTAATCTTCTTCACGTGTGGTTTCACTGACTTATCTTTCATAGTTTTTGTTTTAGACATTTTTGAAGTTGAGCTTTACTCCAAAATTGCTAACATTTCGTGTTGTTTTGTATTCTACCCGCTATACAAGATTTTTAAAACCTTTTAAAAATATGGAAGTTACATGATGTTGCGTACAATAAGCTAAATTTTGATGTACAACACAGTGAAATCGGATAAGTATTTATTTTTTAGCAGAGGTTCAAACTCGAGTACATTGCTTTTTTAATTCGACAGTAAGAGAAAAGAAACGGTACTTTAAAGAAAGGCAACTTTATAGAACCAAAATAAACAAAATAAGTCAGAATGGGCAATGAACAAAATATATCAAGCTCAAAATATATCCAGGGAATCTTGGAACGTTATTAATGAAATTAGGCCAAATAATTACACCAAAAAAATTAGCAACATCAAGGAATAAATAAATAACAATACCATAGAGAACCATTTTCAAATTGCCTAAATATTTAATACATTTTTTAAAAGCATTGCACATATAGTAAATAATCATCAGACAACCTCTCTCTGTTTGGTTTTCCCAGGACCAACAAGACAATTCTGTTAAAGTCTGTCACCATATGTTGCTGTGATGCGAGGGTTCAACCATTTTATGTTAGAAAAAGGATAGTGTACATCTCCAGAAAAAATCTCATAACCGTAGGGTATGTTGTATATTGTAGAAATATACCATTAGAAATAATGTAACATCCCTAGCACCAGTAGCACCACAGACATTTTAGCCTATTTATTAATTAAAAATGTTAATATTTTGATAGTAAGATTTTCAAATGAAATTGCAGCATAGCCTAACATAGACAAAATGTAACATATTAATTTGTCAGACTTGTTCATTACAGGTAGAAACTTAAGTAAAATGACTTTCGAATTATTGTTGCAATAATATTTTTGTTATATTAATATTAGTAATTTATAGTAATGATACATTTATAATCATAATGATAATAATTTCACTATTTTCTACATTAAAATGTGTATGTCATATATAATTATTAAATTTATATTACTGAAATAAAAAATTTAAAAAGAATAACGCAAAAGGCAACATTTTTACTTTTAGAGAATTCAATCTTTACTGTTTTTATATATGCCCCAATAGTCTTTCCTTACAGTCAATAAATTTGTTTATTGATTAGTAGGCCTAATCATAAAAAATGATAGTATATTCGATTTGTTTCCTTTTTCATATATTTACGTTAATGTTCTTAAAAATGTTGTTTAAAATTAATTGTTATGTATAATATTAAATATTTATTAGTAAATAATTAGACTAAAGTATTATTGTTTTTAGTTTATAAGTTTATTATTTTATAAAACAAGACAAAGCCCATTACAATGTTGTACATTGTTTAATGGCAAACGAATGATTTTGAAAAACTATTAAAGTACAAAGATAATTTATATAATATACATTATAACTATAGTTCTATACAAGATAGAGAGCACGCATATATGTAAAGTGTGACATCTCGGATGGAATCGACAAGACTGCAGACTACAACTTAAGGTGCAGTGCTCTGTGAGGATTTCTCTAAACTTCTACCATAGACCTTCTATTATACCTATTATAAGCTATTATAGGTATAATAGAAGGTCTATGCTTCTACTGCCCGATGAGTACCGTCTATATGCAAGCATTCTTTTTAGAATTGTCTAAAATAACAGCTAAAAAATTATTTTTGTAAAAGAAGCTAAGTCTCTCTGTTATAAAAAGAATAAGGATTCTAATGGTCAACAATTATATTTTCATCGCAGTTAATAATTCTTTGAATAGAAATTTCAAATTGGTCAATATTACGTAGGTTTAAATGGAAAACGTGTCTTATTAAAATTCAATTTGTGATAAAGATAATCAATTATCGTGTAAAGCATTTACCTCAAATTATAGTTAATGACTTGTAGATTCGGGCTACTCCTTTATTTTTCTCAAATGACTGTCGGTTAGGTGGTAATTAAGAAACTAAATATTTCTCCCACGTTAAACGGGCTAGAGTCAGAGCGCGCCCGCCGGCTTCTATCCGGCCTCCTCTTAAGCTGGAAAAATCCACTGAAATCACTATGGTTGAACTTATGCAATTTTTTTCTTAGCTATCACCCAAACACTTTGCAGGGCTGGATGAAATCAGTATGTATGTTCTTAAATTATGTAAAGAAGAATTAGCAGAACCACTGATCCACATAATAAATATATCAGTGACTTTAGAAGTTTTACAAATAGAATTATGCTTACTAATCCAAAACCACTCTACAAAAAGATAAAGATGAAACCGGGAGCTAACTTTCAATCTCACTTCTTTCTTCATTAAGAAAATTAATAGAGAAAGTAGTAGCCTAACAATTAACAATTATCTTAGTAATCAATAGTATCTTATGCGACAGGCAGTATGGTTCTATAAAAAACAAATCCACCAAATTAACCTTAATTGACTACATTAATGATTTAATCTATGCGGTCAAGGCCGGTCAAACGGTGGTAAGTTGTTTTTATGACTTCTCAAAGGCCTTCGACTTTGTGGACCATGTTATACTTTTTGAAAAATTAACCGCCATAGGAACCAGCATTATCATGGTTCTGTTCATATAGTATTTGTGAAATCGCTACAAGTTACCGAAATATTGCAAACATCTGAAAATAAAACTAAAGTTGTGCTGTTTTCGCCCCAAGAAAATAACCCCCAAATATTTGTTTTAGGGCCCACCCTTTTTCATATTTACATAAAAGGCATAACAAATTCAGATCAGGTAGATAACCTCTTTCACTTTGCTGACGACACTATGCCAACGCAATGGTGGTATAGACTAACTAAAATAATCTATACCACCATGTTCACCTGTTTATGTAGTATAATAAAAGATAAATCTTCAATCGTTTTGATGGCTATAGATTAAGAATAGATTATTTAAGTGAGAGCGCGCACGTAAAATGCATTGAAGTCAGTTGGTCGATTCTTTGATAATCGCTTACATATGGCTCAGGCGCTGCACTGTTTTGGACCGTTTTCTCAACACAGAGTGAACAATCAAGTTGTTGTAGGTATAGAGATTTATGAGGGCATGTTATAATTGATGTAAATTGTAGCAACATTTTAAATATTACATTTATTTACTACACCAAATTATTCGCAGCAAGTTACAAAATATTTTCTCTAAAATAAACTAGAAATATATTATTCTATGAATTACTGAATTTTCTAAGTTTTTTATATCGTGAAAGGATAAAGGACCAACTTGATGGTCTTCAAATCCTATATCTATAACGCCTTTGAGGAACGAACTCAGGTGGATGCCACTGAATGTGATTTTGCCAAAACTTTCCACCATGTCAGCATATGCTCCTAATACGTAAACTAGAGGGTTTTGGAGTTGCAGTCACAATGCTCCGCTGGTTTCCTAGCTATCTACGTGACAGAAGTCTTCAAGTGCGCTATAAAACAGCTCTTTTTAGATTGTATTGTCATTTCTGGTGCCCTCACTTGATGACGCCAGATGCGTTGTGCAGGACATCCTCTTCTTTCAACTACTTGTCACTTCTTAGTTGGACAGATCTGATTTCCTTCAGGATCCCCACTGGCACCAGATCTAGGGGCCTTTTTTCCAAAGCAGCAGTTTCCACAAATTAAGCCAGAAAAAAAGCTCGTTACTGTGGATTCAAAGACATGTCAATACTATCCCTGAGGACCTCGACTATTTCCACTACACTAGTGCCTCCTTTAGGAAACGTGTCCTTTGCTCGATGGATGTGTGAAGTCACTACGTTTACTCCTGTTCTTTTACTCGAGCGCTCCAGTTTCTGCCCTGCAATATTTGTTATGTGATTGTTATAAGGTATTATCTAATGTTTCCCCTTATATGGTATATTGATATTTCTATGAATTATTTGCTTTATTTTAAACTAGCTGTACCCGCCCGCTTCGCCGGTCATAATATTAAGTTGATTACACCTAATAGATATGTGCAGCAAGCTTTCAGTTTACACTGTATTTTTCCACTATTATTCAAATTATTTTATCTAATATCCAATTTAAAACAGTTGATATGTATAATTTACTAATGTAAAAAAGTTACATTTCGTCTTATTTTACCAGGTGAAGTTAGGGTTAAGAAGCCCTCTCTAACACTTAACCTGGGGCCCAACGGCTTAACGTGATTTCCGCATCACGTAAACGGCAGTACAAAACTGTTAGTGATCATATCGGGAATCGAACCCGGACCACTTGCGTGGCAAGCCATCCCCTTAGCCTCTTAGCTACGGCCTCTCCATTTTTCCAAAAACTCACTCAACTATTTTCAATTTTAAAAGTTTAACCTACCACAAGTTTACTCAATTTGTTTTAATTTAACAACTATAAATCAATCAATTAATATAGCTCCTTAAGAATACCATGGTAATTTTGGAAGTCAGTGGGACGGAGTTCTGAGGTCGGAGAGGAAACCCCTTTCTTAGTGAGCCTCTGCTAGGGGCCAAGAGAAACCCATGTACAAAATTTCAAGTAAATTGAACGTATAGTTTTGGAGAAATAGTGATGAGTGGTAAATTGGTTATATATATATATTTCTTTTAGTTTACACACTTTGATTGTCTAAAACAATCTGAAAGTCTACTTTTAGAGGCCGTTAAGTACGGCAGTTGACTCTAAATCAATGAAATGTTGGGGTTCATGTTTAGCCACGTCTGATGAACATAAAAATTTTTCCGATTGAAATCAGTTTGTTCTCTTAGATAACAAAGTTTCAAAGTCTAGACAAATCTGTAAATCTACTTTTAGAGGGCACAAATTACTGTAGTTGACTCTAAATCAGTGAAATATCATATTTCTCGCCATATATAGGCATTTCCGTGAACTGGCTATGCATTGGGTCAAATTAAATTGGAAATTTTTCGATTAAAATTAGTTTGTTCTCTTAGATACAAAAGTTTCATAGTCTAGAAAAATCTATGAGTCTACTTTTAGAGGGCACAAAGTACTATATTTGACTGTGAATCAATAAAATATTGTGTTTCTCGCCAAGTTTAGCCATGTCCTATGATCTGGCTATGCATGCTTTAAAACTAAATTATTAATTTTCCGATTGAAAATAGTTTGTTCTCCTAGATAACAAAGTTTCATAGTCTAGAAAATCTGTGAGTCTACTATTAGATGGTGCAAAGTACGGTAATTGACACTGAATCAGTGAAATGTCGTGTTTCTAGCCATGTTTAGCCATGTCCTATGACCTAGCTATACATTTGTTTAGATTAAATTGTATATTTTCCCATTGAATACAGTATGTTCTCCTAGATAACAAAGTTTCACAGTCTAGAAAAATATGTAAGTCTACTCTTAGAGGCCGTAAATTAACCAATTTGATTTACACGCACAAATTGAAAATCTAGCTCTACCTAAGGATGACGGAGGTGAGATAGAGCAAAAAGTCATAGGGCCAAAGTTGTAGATCGTCTTAAATAATAATCAGAAAATGTTAGTTTTGCTATAGGACTATTCATTTAACCGCTACAGTCCAATTAGAGAAACGCTGTTGGCATTTATATTTTTGGCACAAAAATGGTGCCATCTTCGATTTACTAAGAATTTTTCAAAAAGCCTTCTTATTGCATATTTTTTAGAATCAACGTAAGACCTTTGATTCTACAAAATTTCAGCCTCGTAATCAAAACTAGGCTCTGATAGGTTGTATAAGTTAAAATTGTCCGATTTACTTCGTTTTTTGATATTTGTAAAGAGTAAAAAAAGTACTTCCCAGTTAAACATTAAAAAGATTTTAATTCCATTAACAAACAAATAAATTTGTACCTTCCTAAATTCATCAAATTGGGAGTCGCTGGATGTAAAATTTAGCGGAGGGATGTGGTGGTCTGAATGCGACGTTGCCTATGTCGATTTTCCAGTTCCGCAAACTCAGAGGTAAAGTTACAACGGCTGGACTATAGTCGGCGCAGAATTTATGAGTATCCGAGTTGTAAGGTTGTTTACAAGGGAACTACAAGGCATTTGAAAATCCAAATCCTACTACTGTTTTCATCGTTTAATTTTACATTATGCCACAAGCGTTTGTAAATGTTATTATAAGTTTTAATAATATTCATAAATATCACAACGTGACCAAGTACTTAATTGTGCGACTTCTAGAGGAGAAGAAAACGTTGAATTAAGAAATTGACATGAACTTTTCCTATAGAAAATTTTAAAGACTAACATTTGTAAAAATTATAGAACAAATTGATGTCAACAATTTAAAATATATATAAATGCGTTACATTTAAGGGTTTTTGAGTAATACAAATGTAAAGTTGATGCACAGTGAAAACTAGTCAAAATTCCGATTTTTTTTTGTTCTAACTAGGACAACAAATTATTATAAGTTATAATAAAACTTAAAACTGCGTATAACGTGTACAATACGTACGTAGAAATAACGTACGTATCTAATTAAATGAGAAAACAATGGTGTGGTTGGATTTTTCATAAGCCTCCATGAAAAGAAGGTTGTTTCTTACTAAACAACCTTCAAACTCATACATATAATTTCTGCGCCGACAGCAATTAACTTACTGCATGAATATAACCCATACTTAACTCTCGACCAATCATGCAATTTTGTTTCTTTTCCACCTTTCCTATTGAATTGTCATTACGTTGATTGTTCCCTCCAATAGTTTTTTGTTACTTTTTGTTTTCTACCCGCACCCGGCCGTGCAATGCTTCTGAATGGGTGTTACTGTGCAGTGAAGTGTTCACTCACTGGACAGTCATTATCAGACAGACGTCAGTCCAAATTATATTGGCCTAGTTAATTCAATGGATTAGAAGAGAGGTTTTAAATATGTAAAAATCAATATCAAACTAATGTTCTATGTCTACGCAAACTATGCGTCTTATGAACGTTCACTGTGACAGCAGCAATCCTTTGTTATGTGTTAAGTTATGACAATAAAAAAATTGAATAATTTTGTTTAGTAGGCTAACGAATTGGTTTGTTCATGTCAACAATTGTTTTAGTTTCATTTTTAAGCCGCCTGCTGTGAGGTTTGTGTTCCATCATCTAACCGAACACTTGCAAAAATCAAAAGGCCTCCAGTTCAAAAGACTTCTTAAGCTATAATAGGGAGGTGTTAAAATAATCTATAATATTGTAGGTAGTGGATGTGTATTTATTTGTTTATGCGAGGTCAGGTTAAGTCTGGATTGATGTTACTTTCAACAATGAACTTTTGCAATAATTTTGTATCAGTTCACCAGTTTACTACTGCAACTAAAGTTCTAGGACTAGGCTGTATTCAACAAAGTGCAACATTAGTCCCAGCCACGAGTAATCATTTCCACAATCACTCTAATGTAGGTAATTTTACAAATAATGTTCATGTATCCAATGCGATACAACATAACTATTGTAATTCGACATCAAAAATATTAAGCCCAAATGTACACATTGGAACTAAGCCTACTACAGTAGGCTCAAAAACACTTTGGATTGACAATGTAACTAATCATGATGATTTTATGGAAATAAATGTACCTTCTCAAATTCAAGGTAATGAACAAAACCGAATAGTTAGAACACCTGAACAATCTCAAACTGTTCAAAGATTCAACGAACATACTCAAATAGTTCAAAATTCATCTAGACCAATTTTAATCCATCATGCATCTACTATGACTGACTTTGATTCAGAGGATAACTACACTAGTAAACGAATCCATAAGGATTCAAGTGAAGATGATAGTTCAAAATCATCGTTGGAAGACTATCAGTTTTTTCAGAAGTCAAGTTGCTACACAGTATGTTCAAACATTAATGTGAAAAGTAATGCTGCAGCAATGGCTGAGTATCTTGAACGACTACAACCATCTATACCACTTGAAATTGAAGAATTTTTAAAAAATTATGGAGTAAATGTTCACCCATGCAGATGGAAATCAAAAAATATCAAAGAAGAGGATTGCGTCAGAGGAAGACCTGAAACTCAATTGTCTACAAATGTTGATGGATCAGTTTTATACTCTTGCACAGAATGTAAGATGACTTTTGCTCAAAAAGAGATTATTGAACAACATTTATCAGGTATGTTAGTGGCATTAGTAAATTATAGTAGCTTTAGTGTTAAATTGGTAACCCTACCACTAGTAAAAGTTCATGCAGAAAATGTCATACTGTTAAGTTTAGGTTTGCCATATTTACATTTGAATCAGATATTAGATTTTCGTATACTGCAAGGTTTGTTGTTTGAGAAAGTTGGACTTTTTTGAGAAGTTTAGTCTTAAATATAAATATAAAACACATTATTAAAATACCTACTAATTTTCAAACACTAATGGGAAATTCTTATAAGATAATCAACAACACATCACTCAGTGGTATTGACCTACCCATACACGTACAGTGGTATTGACCTACCCGGCCACCCATACACGTACAGTGGGTATTGACCCACCCACCCACCCATACACGTACAGTGGTATTGACCCACCCGTCCACCCATACACGTACAGTGATATTGACCCACTCGCCCACTCATACACGTACAGTAGTATTGACCCACCCATACACGTACAGTGGTATTCACCCATTTACAGACACTTAATAAAAATTTCATAAAAATCAGTAAAATATATATCAACCATACTTTATGTGGTAATTGTGCACTTTCTTGCCACCTCTAAAAATACGATCTCTTGTTGAAAAAGTGATGAAATATGAGTTTATATCTCTTGAGGAGCTTGATTTTATCCGCGGCAAACTCGTTTCTTATCGAAAAACTAGTTTTTATCTGATTGTGGAAAAACAAACTTTTTAAAAATTGTTATTTTTCGACAATTTTTTTCATTTCTTGTGTTTTTATATGCTAAACACAAATATATAACCGGTGTTGTAGTAAAATTATTCTTTAAGCCCGAAAAATTTATTTTGTACTGACAAACCTAACTTATCCTAATTGTCTACTTTCTCAACAAAAATTCGTAATTTGCGTTAAATTCGAATGCTTGGTTTCCGTGACGGCCTACCGGCCGTCACTCCGGCAGGAATGTAGGTGAATACGGTTTTTGTGATCAATGAATGAACCCGCCCACCCATACCCATATAGTGATATTGACCCACTCACCCACCCATACCCGTACAGAGATATTGACCCACCCGCCCACCCACACACATACAACAGTAGGGGTGGGCTGGTGGGTCAGCACCACTGTACGTGTAGGGGCGGGCGAGTGAGTCAGTACCACTGTACATGTAGGGGTATGCGAGTGAGTCAGTACCACTGTATGTGTAGGGGTGGGCGGGTGGGTCAGTATCACTGTACATGTAGGGGTGGGCTGGTGGGTCAGCACCACTGTACATGTAGGGGTGGGAAGGAGGGTCAGTACTACTGTACGTGTAGGGGTGGGCGGGTGGGTCAGTACCACTGTACCTGTAGTGGCGGGTGGGTCAACGCAACAACATAGTCTTTATGATTTCATTCATTATTCATTATTAAGACACCGATCGTCAAGATATGGTTAAATATGAGTAACCTATCAGCTCCAAATTGTTTGTGTTTATTCAACTGTTAATGTGTTTCTTGTACAGTTTTAGTGTATTTATATTGTTATGATGTAAATGTACTGTTAAATACAGTACATTTACATCATAATGTACTGTGGCTAATCGTGATTCGCCGTGATAGTAGTTTTTCCGTTATATCTCGAGAAATAGTTGTAATAGACCAAAATGAGAGAGAGAGAGAGAGAGAGAGAGAGAGAGAGAGAGAGAGAGAGAGAGAGAATTTTTTTATTTGTATTCAGCGCAAAAAACACACCAAAATAATAAAAAATGATTAAAATACCATTTAAATTAACGGAAATATGACAAAAATACTAAAAGTTGTGGCATTGGTTTTTTTCTAATTTTTTGGTAAAATATGTTATTTCCGCAGAATAAAACACATAACTCGTGAAAATACAGCCAATTCTAGACGCATTTCAAGCAAAATGTTCCAAATTTGTTTGGTGGCAAGAAACTGTATAAATACTGTATATTTGGTATTGTTTTACTCACGATGAACCAGGCTTTATTATAGCAGGCCTATTAAAATATTATTTATTTGTTTTTGAAAAAATAAAAATAATGCCATATAATATATTGGAAAGTGCGTTTCAGAAAATAAACAAAAATAGGGGGGTTACCTAGCAAAAAATATAACATTATTAAATCGAAAATTCCAAGTTAACCAAATTATTTCAAATTTCATTTAGTTCTAGGAAACATGTGAGATCGTTTCGTCAGGGTTGATTGTTTTATGTGCTAATGCCATTTATTTTTCCCTTAACTAAACGGCTTTCGATTTTATTCACCGAATGCCTCAGGGAGATGATTCCAGGATTCGATAATTGAGTATACACGTAACGGGTTCACTACGAACGAATTGGACTCAGTAAATGCCTTGGTGAACAATTCACCCTCATAGGCTTCACATCATCGTCCAACTCTAAGCTACCTAAAATCTTTTCGAACAGAGTCATTTCGCCCCGTTGCCTCCTCAAATCGGTGTTGAAACACAAAGAGCCCTCAGTGCTATAACGCAGAATGGACCTACTTAAATGAACAAAGATTAAACAAAACCATATATCCCACAGTGCTATAAAGCATTGCAGAGCTATTTAGTTTATACAAATTGACAAATAGAGTGTTTAAGCCCACAGTGCTATAACGCAGAGCAGAGCTATAAATTTAAGTTTTACTTAATGATGGACTCAGAAATAAAATGACTTGGCTACTCTAGCCTGAGATAATAACTAAGCTAATAGATCAATCTATGATCTGAAAATTAAAATAAATCTCAAATATAACGAAAAAGGGAAAATAAACTCTTTTGCCGAACTTCGGCACTTTAAATGAAAGATTACTTTTTACGACGGGGTCTATGAGACATCAAATCCACTCTTTAGCTTCTTTGTCGTAATCAAGTGAGTCTTACCATAGTAGTAGTAGTAAGAATCGGTACATAACGCCGGCGTAGGTCCTTTCCAGCTCGCACTGACAAGTGCCTCCGAGGACCAGTATTTATTACACTCCCACCCCTCAGTTGATAAGGAAACTAGGTCAGCTGCAGTGGTCTGCAGGCCTTGATCTACTTTCACCGTCGCTCTGACCTACTTACCGTGTAAGAGTGGGGGGAGGGATCAGCTCGCTGGTGTCCCTATAAGAAACCAAATCTGTTATTTAATTAAGCTGAAAAAAAAACTTTTACCCCTGAAAATAAAGAGCCGTTACAAATATAGAGATGTACTATATTTTATTTTTGGTGAGGAAATAAATTTACTAATATAACCCTATGCAGTACGTATTTTATGTAAAACTTGTTACCATTTTAACATTATCTCCAGAAATTTAATTATTAGGTAGTACTATAGACTTATAATTAATATTACAATTTTTTTTAAATTGGTCTATTAAAATAAACAAGTAATAAAATTGTGTAAATAGGCTACAGCTTATAAGCTTAGGGGTTCATAAATAATGGGATGAAAATTTTCTGGCATATGCACAGACAAGTTTTTTTCTTCATGTTGAGGAGTTTCTTTTTATTTCTTTCTTGAGAAAACTATGATATTTTTTACTGGTTTTATAGAGTACCTCTTCCTGCCTCCTTGTATAAATTTGTTGATATCGTTGATAGATCAGTTACAATAAACATTAATAGCTTTAAGGAGCTAAACAACTAAATTTAGTTGTGTGGCAGTTGTTGATCAGTAGTATAAACAAAGCTAAACTTAACTTTATTCCTTTTCTTTTGGAAATAAAACAAGTATACAACTTCAACCAGTAACTCGGTTCCATTTCAAGTGTTGTATAATTAATGTCGATATCGTTAGTAGATACACTTTATATTAAAGGTTGATACCGAAAAAGTACAATAGGGCTATCTATACTTAGCCGTGTGGCACTACAGAAGCATAATAACACAGCTAAATTTTGCTGTGGTCTGTTATAAGGGTTAAAATCTGGACTAACCCTTAGGAAATAATTTGTTCAGAGCACATTTTCGATTAATTAAATTCCCGATCCATAACTTTCTAGCCTGAATTGTAAACTTCAGTAACTAATTATGCAGTAACCAATTACAAAAGTACTTTATATGAATACCTTAAATTATTATTGATTGTCAGCATGTTAGCTCAGTGGCTAAGGTTTCGAATTGCAGACTTTGAAGTTCGAATACCCAACTTAGAACACAGCCGGTACTTCATCCGTTGAATAATGTTAACACACAGGTTTAGAGCCTATGTAAATTGGCAATACTCTTTGTTTCTGGTTTGAATTTAAATAAGTTAGTACAGTTGTATGTGATAAATAAGTTTAAAATAACCAGTCAGTCAATCAAATCATCTTTATTTCATTTTTATCATATCTTTATCAACCATGTACCTGATCAACAAAAATATATTATTGCTTATATCTAAATATTGTAAATCAGTATTAAAATTTTTTGTTTTCATCATGCTACTTTAATCTATTATTGTGTGCATGATTATCCTATTTTCTATTATCCTCTGCTATCTTAGTTTTTATTTATGAACAAATGTGGTAACAGTAATATACAGTAGAGTCTCACTAATCCGAACTCCAGTAATACGAAAATCCGCTTAATCTAAAACAAATTGATAAAAGATTTTGGGAAGATAAAAATACAGTTCCTGTAAGAACAACTACTTTTCAGATGAATGTATTCTTCTATTAAAGAGTTCATTATCTTCTTCTTACTATCATAGGATCTTATTTTGTTTAAAGCTAAATTGCTGTACTTAACGATAGACATATTATTTATATTATCTTTTATTAAAAGAGTTTTTTAAGAAAATCTGTTTAGTCCGAAAAATTCGGTTAACCGAAATGGGCTCAGTCCTAATTATTTCAGATTACCGGGACTACACTGCAGTAACATTTTTAAGATTGAAATAAAATAGTCTTTTTGTAATAAATAATAGCGACAAACTGTTGTCAATAGCATGACAATTGAGCATATGAGCAAATGAAAAGCAAAAAAGAAAATGTAGCTGACTTTTTTTGTCAACAAAGGGGGTCTTTTAAGACACCCATTATTATTCTCTGCTCATTCCCATTCTGTCTTCATGGAAACATTTCTTTAGATACATATACTTTATATGTTGTTTTTAGTCAAAACTGCATTAAAATCTGAGAAGATCATGAACCCCCCTGCACTTACTGGGAGATTAAAAATAAGGCATGTTCATTTAGATTTTTGTAGCCACAGTACTGCTTACCAAATAAGCGTTAATGTTTCTAGATTCTATTGGTGCCAATAAATAGGACATTATAAATTGGTCGGTAGCGTAGTTGGTTCAATTCCAGCTTCATGTGCTAAAGGTTCTCAGTTCGATCCCAATCAGAGTCGATACATTTTGAGAAGGATCAGCTGATAACCACCGGCTGTTCATTTGTCATTGGGCTATTAATTAATGACACTTTCTAAGGAATAGTCGGCCTTAGTTTGTAACAATCACTACATTCGCTCATCTACACTCATCACACTCATTCGAAATCCATATTCGCCCATATCTTGACGATCGGCGTCTTATGAATAAATAAATAAATAAATATAGCTAGACAATTTGAATTTTGGTTTAAAATTTATATATTTTGTAAATTGTTGGAATACTTATATTCTTAACTAATTTGGCAATCAGAAACATTCTTTAAAATAAAAACTTCACTTGCCAACACTGTACACACATGATCCTGCAGGCTTGTGTTTGAACTTTATTCAATGAATGAAGTAATGACTGTTAGCTCTGTTGGGGATTTGAATCTTGCTCTCCGTAGTCTGAAGCCTTCAACCACACGATGTTTTCGCCTAGTAGCAATGTTTTCCAAACTTGTTAATATTAAAAGCGGTTTCATTTTAAAGAACTATTTCCAATTCATTAAAACATTCCTTTTTATTTACTGTTAATTCCAACATTCTGCATTTGAGTCGTCCATAACTTTCAGATTTATTTTCAATCAGATGGATTCAGATTTCATTTAATGTATTCAGCTATGCAGGATATATCCGATCTAACACTCCTGGGATCAGGACAAATGTTTGTAGATTAATACACCCAGGAGCAGTTTGGTTTCATGGCGCTCCTCTTTACCTCCTGTCTTATAAAAATTTCGAGTGTTTGTTTTTTTACTAATTTATTGTTTCATTACTCATTAATGAATAATGAGGAAACAAAAAATACATAAACTACTTTATTGAAAAAGAATAATTAGTTTATAAAACGTTTTATGTGTATTTTTAAAACAAAATTTTACAGTTAGTTCACAGCACAATTAGTTCTATAGTAAACATTCATTCTGATAAAAATGAAAATTTCATGAAATTTAGCCTATATTTCATTATTATCACATATTTTTAGTGCCAGAGTCAAACTAAGCATTGTATGAGTAAATTAATCGAAAAACATATACAGTTAAAAACCAGTTTATTTTAAAATATAACATTATAAAAACATTATTTAAGAATTAATAAGGTAGCTGCAAGAAAACAATTAGCTAGAAAACTAGCTTCTAAACCGTTTGGAATTTGCTTTAGTCGTTACAGTAATTTGTATGGATTATCCAATTCCCATAAATATAATAACTTGTTTCAGAATTTTTCTTAATTTCTTCTTGTGATTGGGTATAATTGATATTCAGTGAACTGCTCTAGTTGTGAGGTAGAGATGATTATTAGTTCTAAATTGGCTGATAATAATCAGGACTGTATAACAAGAGCTACACCATTTCGCCTGAAATCGGGAACCACTACGGTCCAAACGGTGACGTCACGTGGCTGTCACCTTTGCATTCCTCACTCATATGCTACTACGTATTTTGTAGCTTTTATGAGTCAATCTGGTACGCTTATTGATGCTTAATTTATTGAATTAAATTATTGATTTATACTCATATCAAGATCAAATGTTAAATATTAGTTTTACGATAAATAACTTATATATAAATCATAATTTGACATCATGTGTAATTTCCACTGTAACCTTAGTATTTCTTCTGATGTAATATTATTTTGATAAATCTATGTTTACAATAGATCTTCATGTGTTTTCATTATCAATACATCCATTTAACATCTGCTTAAATAATAAGAACTTAATAAGAATAATTAAAACATTTAATTAATTGTTATGATTTTGGTAACTTTAGCTAATATTGGTTATATTGTTGTTTAGTATTATTTGATTGTAACAAAAAATGCTGCATCATAAAACAGTATGAACAGCGTAATAATAGAATATGAACAGTGTGGCAATCATAAAAACCAGCCAAGTTTTATCCATTACCACTTTACTTGTATGGGTTAGTGGATGAGCCATTACCACTGTTCGTGTATGGATGGTTGGGTGGGCCATTACCTCTTTACATGTCTGGGTGGGTGGGCCATCACCTCTGCACTAAGGATGAAGTATAAATTTTATATATATATATATCGTCATTAAATTCAGTTATGTAAGTATTTTTGTTCACAAATTAGCTAAAAGTTTCTTTACCAATTGATAATGAATACCGTACAAGTGTTCTTGTCAGTGTTGAAGATTTGATTTTTATTCCAAATGAAAGAGGTAGTGTTAAAAAATATTCAGACTTTACAATATTTCAAAGAGCGCACGAGCCAGGACTCGGCGTCATATGAACTTTGCATTTAATCAAAGAAAAATTATGTTTGGAATGTTTTCAACAACTTTCTTCAACACAGTTTTTCCTGACAAAAACAGTAAGATTATTCCTGGCTTACTAATTTTTTCATGTCCAAACTGATAATATTGCAATTGTTTTTCTAAATAAATCGTAACATTTAATTTTATTATAATGAATACTCTTTGATTCTCCATGATTTCCTCTGTAACTTGTGTAACATTTATGTGTGTAATAGTTATAAATAGATAATTAATGAACTAGGGTCGGTGCTGTGTGCACTTGGCAGTTTTGTGAAAAAGGAGATGGACAGCCAAATGACATCATTATCTTATTCTACTGAAGCCGTCAGCACTGGGTCCCCTTCAAATAAATTGTATAGCCCTTGTTATAGAGTCCTGGTAGTAAGAAGGATTCAATTTGTTTTCATAACCACAACTATAGTTTTTTTTAACATAAACAAAAATAATATACTCATAAAAAGTAAGAAAGTACCGTAGTGAATATCTAATGTATTATTTGTTTGTTTTAGTGCACAAGCTTGAGAGGAAATATGAGTGTAATGTTTGTGGTCTCTGCTTGAAAAGGAAAGAACATCTAGATCAGCATAAGCGTGGTCACAGTGAAGCAAGACCTTTTGTTTGTGATATTTGTTATAAGGGTTTTAAGAGAAATGAACATTTAAGAAGGCATATTGTAATTCATTCAGGGGATAAGTGTCATTTATGTATACAGTGTGGAAAAGCATTTTCTCGTAAAGATCACCTTAACAAACATCTTCAGACACATGTAAGTAAACAAACCAAATCAGAATTGAGTGAGTCACAGTCCACTTCTCCTTCACTTTAGTACCCATCCCAAAAATTGACTAGTTACCTTCTTTCAGATATCAATAAAAATGGTATTTTCTTCTTGATTATACTTTGTAGAATATTCAATAAAGATTTCTAAGCAAATGCACAGACTCTTATTTTCCTGCATTCATATACTTCAAGGAAATCAAAATTCGATGTAGTTAAACGTGTATTTTTTCAGTAGAAGGTTTAAAGTTACCTGGGTACTGCCAAGTGATCCGCAATCGGGTGGAACAACTAGTGGTTTCGAAACTCAAGGTTTCAATATCAAGCTGTTAACATTAAGCTTACATGGAGGAATATTCCTCTTCATCACTTCTTGTGTGTTGAAAAATCGTCATTTGCAAAAATAACACATACACACGAACATTTATACAATACAACAATGATTAAAAAAAACTGGCCGTCGTTGTATTGTGTAAATGCTAGTGTTTGTTTGTGTTTATGCAAATAACAACATTTCACCACACAAGAAGTGATGAAGAGGATTGTACATTCATGCGAGCTTAATATTTAATAGTTTGATAGTGAAACCTTAAGTTTCAAAACCATTGGTCATTCCACCCAATAGCAGATCACCTGACAGTACCCAGGTAACTTAATCTCTTATGATTCAGTGGTTATCCCATCATGAAATTGTATTTTTTTTATATTGACAAAACTTATTTTTACATACCCGAGTGTTTTAGGATATATTCACTTGTGTTAATGCAGGCGGTAGGGATTGCTTTATAGTTTATTAGGACAATGTGTCTCTTTACCATGACGGTAACTAATTTACAGATGGTCATGACTATAAACTGACTGAGCTATGTAGATGGTCAGGTGAATTTTGCAAAGAACTCTTTTATTCAATGTATACATTGTCAACATGCCTTCCTCATAGTCCAGAAAATTCATATATGCAGATGATATTGCTCTGGCAACTCAACACGAGGACATATCGAAAACAGAAAGTACGCCTACACTTGATCTAGCCACCCTCAATAATTACTTTAGAACCTGGAAGCTAAATGAATGTTTTTATTTCCAATTAATACACGAAATTAATATAAATATAATACATATAAGAAAATAAATAAAACCGTTATAAAGAAATTTTGTGCTAGGAAATAAGCCTACATGGGCACTAAAGCCTATGCGTAGGCTCAGTTGTGCATTAGTCATAAATAAGTAACACAAAAAAGTTAAAAAAGTATTATCAAATTTATGGAGAAACTTGCTAGTAATTATTTTAATAAATTTTAAAAATCAATTATATTAATTAGTAATGGAAAACAGTTTCGAAATTCAAAAAATAAATAATAAAAACCATGAGTTTGACACGTCAGACACAATCAAGGAGAAAAAAGCTAAACATTATTTTAATACATATGGCTTGAACTTAGTTGTGGTGTAATTGAGGTGACTGAATAAGACTATCAGTGCAGCCGCAACAAGGCAACAAATGAAGCTGAAGTGTAGGAAGTTCTGTACAAAGTAATCAGTATTGTCCAAAGGTCAGGTTCGCCGATAATCAACAGGGATAAGGTGTTCTGCCTCTTCAATGTTTATCCTAATAAACCATTCTCTAACTCTTTTCTTTAAAATTGACTATGAAGGAGAATCTTTAAATTTAAAATCTTCATAATTGCTAATATTTCTGTATAAGATATTTGGTATATAGTAAGGATTAGTGGTTGAATAGTGCAATCTCAACTGTAAGGAACTAACACCCTTAAGCATTCATGTCTAGATCAACCACTGCTCAGGAAATACATTACTATTAGGTAGATTTCATTTTTAATGTCTCAAAATATGCAATCGTCTTACTTAGGTTATATGAACATAATGGAAAAAGCCTATACACCTGAGTTAGGTTTGATCCACGGAAAGACCTATCCACCTTAAGGGGGGTTTACATGCAACGTCTTATTGTACGTCAAGTTGGCAAATACAAATCGGAAAGGCTTATCCCCACCTTAAGTGGGGTTTACATGCAACATCTTATTGTACGTCAAGTTGGCAAATACAAATCCTATCAGCTAAAACGTAGCGTGTAGACAATAAAAGGTACGTTTTGTCGAACGGTAATGAAAACAAAAGACGGATATGAAAACTGACGAGGCAAGCATTGTTTTGTGAAAACTGCAACGATAAGATGGACAATGTGAACACTTATCCTTGTTTGTCATATTGCCAGAAATGGGAATCAGTATAGAGTACTAACTTTCCTGTTCTATTTAGTTGCCAAGACTTCCGATTAAAAAAAGCAAAGTTATTTAGTTTCCTTTATTAAAAAAGTATCTCGAAAATTTATGTCATCAGACCTACAACTATGTATGTACTTGTTGATTTTATTGAGCTGTATAATGGGTTTCCTTGTTTCTTACAAATCAAAAGAAGAATTATAGTGACTGTAAAAAAAACTAACAAGAGTCAAAATAGTTGAAAATAATACAAGCGCTTCTTCCATTCTACTGTAGAGTTTAATGTATGCATAAACTAAACGTTGACCAAACTGAGCTCAGCTAAAACGTAATAAAAGACGTTGCCGTGTGAACACAGAAGAAAATTGACGTTTTATATGAACGATAAGACGTTACATGTAAACTCCCTTTTAAGTTGAATTTGTAAGTCAAGTAAATATACAGCTGGTCGAAGCACAACATTTTTATCATCAGACGAACGTAACAAAACTAGTTCTTGTTTGAGATTTTTAATAAAATATGAATATAATCTTCAGCAAAACCTAGTAGTAAATGTACCTAGTAAGTGAAATACAAAAAGAAAATTATGTTAGACCATTTACCACGCCAATGGTATCAATTTCCCATCAAGCGTTTTCCATCCAGTGCTTGTTTCCTCGTTTAGAGGTAATATTCAGTATTCAGTTTATTCATTCAAATGTACATTTACAAAGAACACGTCAAGTCTTTACAATACAATAATGTATAAATACAAAGTTGTACAATAAATAATTAACTAATAAAAGGTAATACTAAAGTTCAATAAATTAACTAAGCTACGACTATAATACATTATTTAAGAAACGTTTACATGCTACTTAAACTATTGTAATTGTAAAAACATTTTTCGATAAAATAGGTTTTTAACCTCATTTTAAAAATTGAGATCCTCCCGACATCACGGAGATCTCTGGGCAGCTTATTGTATATCGAGATGCAGAGGTGATGCGGCCCCCTCCCGAAAGCACTCGTGCTGTGACCGGCCACAGAGAGGTCATTTCTGCCTCTAGTGGCATAGGTGTGGTATGAGCCGTTTGTCTCGAAATAAGTTGGATTTTTTTTTTACAAACATGCACGCCTCATACCCCACCAGGCCCGCCAAGGTCAACACGCCGTACTCACGGAAGAGAGGCTCACACGACTGCATCCGACTGAGATTACCAATGGTTCTTAATGCCCATTTTTGTAATATAAAAAGTCTATCAAAATTTTTTTTTGTTTGACAAACCCCAAAAAATGACTCTTAAATCTTAAAATTGATTCTACATGTCCATGGTAAAAAGAAATGGTTGTAGTTATTATTGTATGGGACATTTCCATACAATAATAACATTTTTATTGTAATAGAAATACCTACACTTTTAACTCTATAAAATTATGTTACAAACAAATCGTATCTGATACAATAGATATTCATTTCTGTTATATAACAGAAAAAACAAAAGATTTCTTAATCAAACTAAAGAAATACAAAATAGAAGACCGAGACTTATTAAAATCATTAGATAGACAATGTGTACGCAAATATTTCCAGAAATGAAGCAATAGACATTCTCAAGACGAAGTTAGAAAGGCTGAGCGTTTCACACAAGAGGAAATACAGATACAATAAAAATTAAAACAATCATAAACCAAAGCTACTTCATATACAACCAAAACATATACTATGGCCCCAAAAGCCTACCAATAGGAGGACCTCTAACAGCCAAATTAGCAGAATTATACATCCAAAACTTTGAAGAGAAATACATTATGAATGAAAATAACCCCAACTACACAAAAATTAAATTCTATGCCAGATATGCAGATGATGCTTTTTTAATAATATCAGCCAACAAGAGACAGACTAACTTAATACTAAGCCAACTGAATGCAGTACACAAAAACATTAGATTTAAAATGGAAATAGAATCAAAGAAATCAATCAACTTCCTTGACATCACTGTTACGAAAAATAAAGAAAATCAACCAATTATATAACTATACAGAAAACCAACTCAAACAGACCTAATAATACCATCCACATCCAACCACCCATACATCTACAAATTAGCTGCCCTCCTCTGTTCCATGCTATACAGATTATTAAATTACGATCTACAGCCAGATGCATACAGCAAAGAAAGAACAGTAACAAAACAAATAGCATTAAATAACGGATACAAAACATCCCTAATTGACTCTTTGATAAAAAACATAAATAACAACATGAGACACCCTCCAAGCAGACAAAAATAAAAAAAGACAAATACATCTCACTAAAATATAAAGGAAAACATATATAAAAAGTAGGCCATATCTTTAAACAAACAGGCCATATAAAATAAAAACAACCCAATTCCAAACTACCGACAGTTGAATAAATCCAATCAAGACCCACTGGAAGGAAAATGAGTATACAAAATTACATGCACAAATGAACATATGCCCTGCAATCATGGGCGGAGTTAGACCTTGTATGTTGGGGGGCACAAGTAACAAGTTTACCATGCATTAAATTTTCTGTATCTTACTTTTTCCGGGGGGTCTGGGGGACATTTTTAAAAATTGCAGCTTAAAAACATGACATTTAGGTACCTTTTTTGAATGAAAAATACTTAAACTCAGAACATGAAATTGATGTTTATTTTTATCAAACATAAACATAATATTGGTTGTATAGCAATATAAACCAGGTATATACATATTTACTTTCTACAATAGAACAGTCTCATATTGTTAAGCAATGTAACCCTTATATTAACACATTAGCACTACAATATTAGCACCCCTTTATTAATAATTAAATAAGAGGCAATTTTCTATTTCCTTTTTTTGCATATTTTTCCGTTAGTTTATCCAAGTTGAGGCTTTTTACTGAATCAGATTCTGAATAAATGACAGCCAAATTGGAGAAATGTTCTTGGCCCATGGATGACCTAAGCCATTGATTAATTCTTCTCATTGTCGAGAACGATCGTTCACAAGTAGCACTATTGGATGGAAGAGTAAGACAAATCTTAAAAAGCAGTTTGAAATTGGGATACATATCATCTTGAATTAAAACCAGTTCTTTTAATATTTTAACCAACTCTTTAAGCGGTATTTCTTTCGGATTGATACCATCTGACTCGAGAACGCACCGTAGGATGCTCATTTTTGATATGAGCATAGTTTGGTTCAATCCGGGCAATGCATATTTCTGTATAAACGATTCAGATTTCTCTACAGTGAGGCAAAGGAACTCTTTACTCGCATTTGCTACTTCCATTGCTTCACCGGCAAACCTTCTTTTGAGTTCACTGATCAAAATATCTAGTATTGGGTAATAAAGGTCACAACGGTACTGTAACTTGCTGTTCACTTCACTGTTATTACTCAAACTCTCTGTACCGACTCCTCTTGACTGTCCAACTGTAGACATTACAAAATATTCATTAAGAGTTTTTGAAATAACTCGTCGACGTTTGGGCGCAATATGTGAACTTAAAGTCGAATGACTTTCTTTTTACAAGGTACGAGATGTTGTGGTAGTCTCATTGGATTGTGTTGTGATGCAAATATTTTCAGGGAATAAATGTAGTTCGTGAATCCTTGAAAACTCCATTACTTCATTCCACTTTTTCTCCGAGGCGTTTTCACTTCTTTTTGACTTGAGCTTCATAATAATTGCTCCTGCTGCTTTCGCACATCTTGCTATGCAAGAGTCCTCCTTCTGAAGCGCTTTGCTAAGGATATTTATATCAGTTAAACACTCCAATAAAAATATTAAACATACTACAAAGTCCATGGATGTAATTGAAGCCAGTAATCCTTTGGCCTGAGGAGACTTCGAATTCCTTAGATCATTAGCAATCTTTTTGAGGACGGCACGAATTGCATCAAAATTTCTGTTAACGGATTGGACAGCAGTAGCCCTACACGACCACCTAGTGTCACTTAATTTGTGGATCTCATGTGGGCCTGGGACTTCTATCTGTAGCTCCTCTTGCAGTATTTTGTATTCCGCATGCATATCAGGGTTAGAAAAAAACTCATACAGTAACTGCATCACATTAAAGAAGAAACAACTGTAGTTATTGCTTTCACAAGAGTTTACAAGAACCAAATTAACCTTATGTGCTAAACAGTGCACATACATGGCGAAAGAATGGGTATCCCTGTGATTTTCTGTAGCCCATTCTTTATTCCGGATATTACACTTGCGCCATCGTGTGATTGACCCATTAAAGTAGCAGTTATACCTACTTCCTTAAGGTAGTTCAAAATAATGTTTGCTAAGCACTACGATCTAGAGAAACATCCTTCATTGTTAGCAATCTTTCTTTAATTTTTGATTCAAACAAATATCTTATATAAATACACAATTGTTGAACTCTGTGTGACTGCTTCATCGACCATTAAGCCATAAAATCCAGATTCGTTTACCTCATTCATTATTGTACTTAAAACCTCTTCAGTAACAATTTTTAAAATTTCGTTTTGAAAGTCATGACTTGTTAAATTGAAATATCGTTCATATTTTCCTTTGAATTTAGCATCATATTTTGAGTATAATTCACATTACTCTAAATAATTTCCCTTGTTGCCTGACGTTTCCTTTTCATCGTGTCCACGAAAAGGCATTCCTTGTTTGGCCAAAAATAACAAAAGGTCCAAAATTTGCCTAAAATATTCACGATTTTCAGAAATAAGCTCTTTATGATATGATGATATTTCCGAAACAATTGTATCCTTTGGCTTTCTATAGTTATGCCACTTCGCCATGGAAAATAAGTGACTTTCACTGGACGCATGCTTTTCTAATTTTTCTCCTATCTTTTTCCAGTTACTTATGCCTTTTTCAATTACAGATACTTCTTTATTGTTATAAGAAAATATCCTGCAAGCGTAACAGAATACAGCATCTTTCTTTATACTGTTTTCTAGCCATTCAAATTTCTTAAAATAAAATGGTGTAAATGCTCGTTTTGAAATTTTAAAGTCTGAAAGTGGATATGTAGTCAAAATTGGGTGTGATGGACCCGTCTCTACATTACCAAGGTCCAATTTTTTTGAGTAGGCTCCTTCATCATAAGGAGAAGTAACTGAATCAGTTTGTTTACTTACGTTATGGCAAGACTTTGAACAGCCTGGGGAAGCTTTTATTTAACACTCAGATTCCGCTTCTTCATCGGTCTTAGACACGGTCACTGGTTCTTTTATTTTGAAAAAAGTTCTAATGTCTATTGTTTTTTTACTCATTTTGTTTAAACTGTAGATTCCATAGATAAACAAAACAGAAAAATGATAATACTGTAATTAATTAATATAGAAACACCACTAATCTCATCTTAAATAACACAAATAAAAAAACTTATTTTAATACATGAAGCACAAATGCGGGAACAGAGCATGAACACTAGCTGACAACTGCTGACTGGGCTGGGCAGACTGGCGCACACGTGTCTAGACGATATAGCACTCCTGTTGTGACTTGCTGAATAATTGAAACACCGCCGCCGGCCGTGCTAAACACGACTCGATTCAGTCAGCCGCGCTAATTTGTGGATGGTAGGTAGTCGAAGTTAATCCGTAATTGTATTGTATAAGTTGGATGCCAATACTCGCACTGATCTTCATTTTGGATTAATGGCATTCTAATTTATTATTATTAGTATATATAGAGTCAACATGCATTTAAGTTCATCGTTCATTTAATAACTTTTATATAAAATTATATTCCTTATAAATTAAAATTCACACAAAGGTTTGGGGGGCATTGCCCCCCCATAGCTCCGCCCATGCCTGCAATTTAGAATACATTGGATATACAGACATTTTCGAACAAGATTCAATGAACACAACGCCAGCCGTCAAAAGAATCCATAGTAGCAAAACATCTAAAGGCCCATAGTACTCATAAAATATCAATTAACGTTTTAAAAAGAACTTTAAAAGAAATGAAGCCCGAGCCAATGAAAGTTATGCCATATACAAACACAAAAAAGATAACGAACAACATAGCCTCCTCAACAAAAAGTAAATTTCCACAACAACGTGATTTTTAAACCCATCAAGGAAATAGAAGACAAATATTACAACATAGAGAACCCTCAACGCCGCCAACAATCTCTTCAAAACAGCAACACACTCCCCACACACCCTTCCAGTGAATGTCACCCGACTTCCCACCACCGATCGACCTCACTACCAGTTCAAGAACAACATGTGGAGGAAGTGGTGAAAAACCAAGTCGAGCCACGCCGGTTTGCCCGCATCCGCAGTGTAGAGCAGTGCCGATGTACGAACTGTATATAGTGTAAATAAATATTGCTTAATTTTTAGTATAATTTAGGATGCCACACTAGTGGTGAAATGCACACCTGTTTCTAGAAACCCCTGCAGGATCAATAGGCATCACCAAAAAGGTAATTACACACCTATACAAATAAAATTAGGTCCTGCGCTGGCAACAAAATAATGAAAATTGGATTATTCTTACACAACATTAGATAAGGAAAAGACTTCGCTTAAAACGCCTATCTATTTTTCAGTATGAGATATGTTGATTCTAAGTATCTAAAACTAGAGAATGGAATCCAAAAGCAACCTATACATTACCCGCCACCTGACCCTCCGCCTGCGCCTTTCCAGTGGATGATGCAATCAACGCATTTCTACATCTCTAACTGCTGCTACCGAATTGAAGGCATTTTCATGTTTATTCACTAACTGCTGACTATGGTTGCTGGATTCCAACGCTCGTAGCACATGCATCGTTGCTGGACAGTCGTCAAACAACAGTTTATTTATTTATGTTTATTATTGTACTTTTAATTTGTAGTTGTTTGTAAATAACATTCAACTGTAAGCTTATTGTGAAGTTAAAACATACTGAAACTCGCAATGTTGTCTTGTTCAGTATTATCCTGACTTTGCTTGTTGTGCCTGTACCCTTTGGTTGGTTACAAGTATGACTTTTCTGGATAATGCTTCAGTTCATAATTCACTTTTTGATTATGATAATTAAACATCATTAATCTCTCTAGCCTCAGAGTTGAACATGTTAACAAGTATCTATCCCGACTTTGACTCAGATCCTTAAGAGACAACATAACAAATCTCGCAAATACATTAGACAGTCTCACTGTACAAAATAATGATCTAACATCTAAAAACATAGATTTAGAGTGTGAAATTTCACTTCTGAATTCAAATTTTGAAAGGTTTAATATTAGTAAGCAGGCAGCATTAAATGAATCTTTTAATATTCAGGATAAAGTTGTTGAAAAATATGAGGCCACGAATAAAGAATTAGTTTCTTTTAAGAATAAATTGGACAAACTTCAAGCTGCGCTTGGTAATATTAAGAATGAAAATGAGCTACTTAAACTAGCCTTATCTAATAGTGACACTAAGTTGGATACTAGTATGACTCCTTCAAACTGTAATGACTCTGTAAAGTGTGTCATTACTTTACAGAAAAAGAGAAGGTGTTATTGTTTGTAAAGAATAAATTGAACGATGCTTTAAAGGACAAAGAGTGCCTGACTCTTGAACTTGAAAAGTATAAACATTTGTCAAATCGCTTTAAAAATATGGCAAATGACAGGTGGGTAGATGATTCAATCATGCAATCTTACTTCAGGGCTTTGAACGATTGCGACAAGTCTATCTCTACTGGTTGATTGTTTGTGGACCCTGTCATAAGTGAACTTTTAAAGCATGGTTCAAAAGAAACTATTCAAGAGCAATTAAGCTCCCTCAAATTTAACACCTTTCAGTATGTTTTCTTTTGTGTAAATGACAGCAGTAACACAGTTTACGGTGATACTGATGACATAGTGTCATAACAGGAAATGGCTCTCATTGGAGTCTTCTGTTTGTGAATAATGTTGACAAACATGCTTTTCATTTAGACTCTTTAAATGGCTCAAACTTGAAACATGCATTATGTTTAGTTGAAAAATTAGGTATTGAAGCTAAAAGGCTGCAATCAATTCCTTGTGAAAGGCAAAAGAACCACTTTGAATGTGGACTTAATGTAATCATAAGTACAAAAATAATATTGAATGGTTTTTGTTCTAAGCCTGGTAACAGTAATTATGATTTTGTTAAATGGTATACACAATTTTTTAATTGTATGCCAGGTGAAAGTGACCCTAGAGAAGATATTATTGAGACCGTCAGTCAGCATACAGAGAGTAAGAATGTAATACCAATTAAACTAAAAAAAACTTGGTTCTAAAAAGTGAACAATTGTCAATTATCAAAAAAAAAACAGAAATGGTCCAAACTAACTTCTAATGTCCAATGCACTGACGTGCCATTGAAAAACACACTTTCTATCCTTGATTCCTTAACTTCCATTGAAGTTCCTTCTACTTCTGATTCTACTTCATTTTCTGCTCCTAATGTCAATCCAAACACCAAGAAGACAACAATCCACAATGATATGCAGTGTACTAACAGTAAAACAGCTTTAAAAAACACAGTATCACCTAAAAGTAAGTGTAATGTCAAACTGTTCAGTGATAGTCATGGTAGGCATCTCTCTAGCATGTTAGTTAATAAAATGAAATATAATGCCAGTGTGTTTAGCTGGGTAAAACCTAACGTTAAGTTTAACAGTGTATTGGCAAGTGCAAAAATGGAAACCGCTTCTATGAGTAAGGATGACGTAGTAATTTGAATGGCTGGTACGAACGACTTTGTAAACGGACGCTGTAACGATTTCACGGTGGAATTGGATGATTTTTTGGGATCTGTGTCACAGCTTAAGATGATCGTAGTTAGCGTTCCTTTCAGGTATGACACTCCTTCCCTTAACCGTGAAGTTTCAAATATTAATCTTTCTATTACAAATGTTACTTCTAGACATAAAAAAGCATTTTTTATTTCCCTTGATTCGATTCCTAGAAGTTCTTTTACGAAGCATGGTCTTCACTTTAATTCAAAGGGTAAATCATGTTTAACTAACCTATTACATAGTGTCATAAGTTCCCAATCTGTCTCGAATCCTCTTCTAAAACACCAAACTCATGAGTATAAACTATCTTCTGATAAATTTTCTAAGAAAAAAACACCTATCCAAACATAATGACAACTATCCAGCACCACCTAAGATGACCCAAATCCCACCCAAAACTAATTCTATAACCCCCAAGCTGTACTTTTCAAAAACAAACATTTTTTAGGAACAGCTCAGAAACCTCCTGGTGTCTCCTGGTCACTATGTCACGAGGGTGTTAAGTGCCAGCGGAGCTCTCTCAAACTAATACACCAATATATAAGAGGCCTCCTCTCTAAACTCATTGAAACAAAAATCTTTCTTGAGGAGGAAAAATCCTGATATAATTTGTTTTACAGAAAATTCACTTAAACAAGTGCAACTTCAAAATGTGTGTCTTATAAACTACACATGTAAAACTGGATTATGTAGAACAAACATGAAGGGAGGAGAAGTGGGTATTTGGATTCGTTCCTATATAGATTGTCAGGAATTGCCCTGTGAACAAATAGAAGGCATTTGTGAACTGGCCGCTATTTCTGGGAAGCTTACCGGGCAAAGACAAATGTTGATACTTGCATGTTATAGGCCTCCAACAATCAATGTTACCAATTTCTTTGAATGTATCTCTGGTTGTCTTGAAAAATATGCAAACAGGCACAAAATTGTAACTGTACTGGGAGATTTTAATATTAATTCATGCAAAAAGACTTATCAGCCAAAGATTTGTCTCCCTAATGAAATCTTTTAATTTGATAAATATAATAACTTCTTACACAAGAGAGGCTCTGATCGATCATGTAATCACAAATGTGTCGAATGCTAGAAGCGATGTACTGGTATCCGCATTATCAGATCATTACGCCCAGTCTGTAAGCTTTGAAGTTTCCCTCCATAACATGAATGAAGTTCTCTATAAACATTGTAGAAGTTTTAATGATCAGAATATAGATGTGTTTAAATATTATGTATCAAAAGAGAACTGGCATGATGTACTGTTGGCTAAAGACATGAATAATAAATATGAGGTATTTAATGACATATTACTATACTATTTTGACATGGATTTCCCAAAGAAGAGAAAGAAAGTAAATTATAACAGACAAAAGAAGATAAAACTTAGTACATACTCAAGTAAACTAAAAAATGAACTTTATCAATTATATAAAAAAAAAAAACTAAGGATCTTGAATCAAACCACTATTTACAAGTATATTATAGGAGATTAAAGTGCAAGTATCGTTTGGTAATAAAGGATGAGAAATCAAGAGAAATATTAAAAAAATAGAAGCATCTAATAATAAATCCAAAGTTGTATGGAGAATAATAAATGAGAGGAGGCCTCCTTAAAGAAAGGATTATTCTGTTCGTAATTTAATGAATAGTAAAGGAGTGGTGATAAATAATCCCTTACAGATAGCGAGTGAACTTAATGACGTTTTTGCCAGAGTCCACCAAGAAAGAACTAATATAGGAAATAAAAGTGAACGGATCCAGGAGTCACTTGTAGATTCAGCAAACTCATCACCAAACTCTTCATTCTTTTTAAATCCTACTTCTGAAAAAGAAGTTCAAGAAGTCATTACTTCTTTAAAAAAACAAGAGATCAACAGGTGTCGATGAAATATCTGCACAAGTTTTAAAGTCAGTATCAACTATGCTGACCCACTCTGCTACTTTTCCAGATGCACTCAAACTTGCAATGGTAAGACCTATATTAAAAGCAGGAGATAAAACAGACAGTAAGAACTACAGACCAATTTCTATTTTAACGGTTATATCTAAGGTTTTTGGGAAAGTTGTTTTAAGCCGCCTATGCAGTTTCCTGGACCAAAACAATATTATTTTTGAAAATCAGCACGGGTTTGTCGAGAATAAATCTACATCCAGTGCAGTGTTTGCCTTTATCAACGATAAAGTTATTGACTTGGATAGAGGAAAATATTCTGCGGACCTGTTCTTCGACTTGAATAGGGCTTTCGACATTATAAACCATGAACTGCTGCTTGGGAAAATGGAGGAGATGGGAATACGAGATCTGGCCCTTGATTGGTTTAAATCTTAACTTGGTGGAAGGAGACAGTCTGTTCTGATCCCGTCGGCTGATGACAGAGGGTATCTGCGACACTACATTTCACCTGAGCTTCATGCACGGAGTGGGTTGCCCCAGGGATCCATCCTTGGTCCTACTCTCTTTATTATATTTATAAACAACCTTCCAACAAGTACTCAATTGTCTAAGCCCTGTCTGTATGCTGATGATACGTCCCTGTCGTTGTCTGGTTCTACGGTGGAAAGTCTTGAAAAGCAAATATTCATTGAATCGAATAGTTTACTTCAGTGATTTGACAAAATCTTCTTTTCTTAAATACACTGAAAACTCAATTTCTAAACTTCCAAATTACAGATAGGTCATCCTCAACATCCAGTTTTCTGTTAGATGATACTCCAATTTACTCCACTCAAAAAACAAAGTTTCTCGGTTTAATCTTGGATAATAGGCTGAATTTTCATTTCATATTAACCATGTTATGAATAAAATTAGTTCCGCAATATTCGCCCTCCACACTTTGGCTAAAACATCAAATACAAATGTCCTTCTAACAGCCTATTATGGACTGATTTTTCCCCACCTTGCTTATGCATTGCCTATCTGGGGTTGTGAGAGTCAAAGAGCCCTTTACATTTGTCGTCTACAAAAGAAGGCGTTAAGGGTAATATTTTCTATTAACAGACTGCAATCTTGTAGAGAAATATTTAAATCTCGTAACATTCTGATATTTTCATCTATGAAAATCTATCATTTCTTAAACAAAATCTTTCAAAGCTCAGTAGTTCTTACACATATAAATACGACCTCCGTCCTCCGCCCAACCTTCAAATACCAGCACATTGCACCGCTTTCTTCAGAAAACATATCTTCTTTAATGGAATAGCAATTTTCAACAAACTCCCAAAAACCATTCAAACCGAGTCAAACCACTTGAGCTTTAAAAACAAACTAAAATCCTTTTTGATTAATAAGTGTTTTTACAGCGTTCGGGAGTATACATATCTGACGGTGCTCAAGATTTTTGAAAAACATATAACAAGAGTTTAAATTTTAATTAAGTATTCATGGTCATTTTCAAGTTACATATTCTTATTTTATTTATTTTAACTTCCAACGGTCAAAAGACCAATTTATTATGTTGTTAATGTGTATATTTTTTAATAGTCAAAAGTGTTATAATTGATGCACAAATGTTGACAAGACTAATGCATGTAACAAGTTGATTTTGGTTGAATAACAGATTTATTGAGTTATTATTATTAAACATGGATTATATTTCTTTAATCGAAACATAATTTGTATGGATTTCTTTTGTAATTTGAAAATACTTGCCGTTCATGTTCTTTCATATCCCCAAATAGGAACAGAATACGCTAGATGTGAGAAGTGAATAAATAAGTAGATGGCTCAGTGACATTGGTATTAATTTATAATATTTATCTGTTATTATTAAAGTCAGTTATTGTGATTTTCATAAATTAAATTTACGTACTGTTTGTGGGAATGCCTATTTTTTTTTAGTAATGTTTGTTAAACTTATCTTTTAGATATTTTTCAATAAATCTGTTTAATCATAGGCTTGAACTAATAAACATATAATGTATGATGATGAAATAATCACTGCACACAATATGCAAACTACTACACCTTATACAAGCATGGTTATTTGGTGCCCATTATAAGGCATTTTTTATAACACCTTTCAAGTGACGATAGGTTAAAAACAATACGGTGTTACTACCGGTATCGGCGTTTCTCTCACACTCGGTACTCTAGTAGCTAAAAAGCTAATATTAGTGAATTAGTGATCATCTTCAAATTTTGTTGACTCTTGAATCGTGATCGTGATGGAATTGATGCAATAAATAATTGTAATATTATTAAACTATTGTCGTTAATTACATTAACTGCTGTAAGTATTTACTTTGTTAGTTTTAATAATGTTAATCACAGGATAATGTGTAAAAATAAAAAAGTACTAAAATATAATTTTGCATTTTACTCATCACAAATTTAAATAAGCAAAACCTCAAAAAGTAATAAGGATTGGCCATTTTAAATGTTACAAGTATATTTTTGACTGTTATGAATGTTTGTACTATACTAACCTTTTCTAAACTTTGATATCACCAAAATAATTATTTTAAATTGTGTTTGAAAGAAGAGAGGTAGCCTATTTTGGCATAGGTTTTTTGCAAATTTTGCTTATTTAGGTCTATGTAATATTTAGATGCTTGGCATATCTTAACAGTTCAATCATCAGTAAATAAAATCAAGTCTAGCCCATATGATTTGCTAATTAATATAGTGTTTCTGAATGGAAAATTTGTTTTAAAGGCTGTTAAAAAAATCGGATTATCAACTCTGACAAATAATTGTGTATCTGTTATAAGTGCTCTTTTGGTAACTATGCACTTTCTTGATGGTTTTGACATTTTTATCACTTGTGTTGGCAGTCGGGACCTTGGCCGTGACAGATTGGAGAATAGACGGATTATAGAGAATTCACCCAAACACTTGTATCACTGGAAACTTATTATTAGTGCTTATGCACGTTAAATTTAAATGATGTATCGTACATATTGATTAACAAAATGAGAATGAAAAAGACATTTTCAGAATGTATATACTGCGGGTCACAACTACCCTTTTATTACAGTAGGCCTAGTTTTAATGTAAAATATAAGCTTGTACATTATGTAATAAGCAGAAAAATTAATTATCAACATTATTAAAATTAACTGCAGTACAGAGTAACATATTAAAGCCTAGTTCCCACGGCTTGTGTTTTCGCAACACAGGCCCGATGTCGGTACATTGGTAGTGTGTTGCCGCGACTCGCCTGTGTATCATCAGACAGGACCGAACCAACAGCCCGTGACCTGTGTAGGCATCGCGGCTAAAAACTTCATCTTCAACTAGATGCCTTTGTAGCGCCACCTCTTTCCCCATGTTGTACGTGACCTGTTCAGGTAGCCCCGGACGGCCTGTCCGTACGTCGGGCGTACTCAGGCGAGCTGTTCCAACAACTTGTTATCTGTTAGACGGCAGATGAGGCCTTACGGATGGCAGGCCGTTGGAACTAGGCTTATGTGGACTAGACGGCTGGAGGGGGAGTAGTTGTCTTCTAGACAGATGAGTCATACGGAAACTGTCATATCGTGGTGCGATGAACCCAGACACTGACGGATAACAGAACCTGGCGGAAAATAGGGTGACGGACAATTGGGTTTTCATTGTATTTTCAATTAGCCTATGAGCACTGCTGTATGGGGCATTCTAACCATAGACGTGAAAACTTTAAGGCAATCTGCTGTCGTCTCAGTAATTGAAAAATAATAGTTTATATGGATTAATTATTGCTAAAACATGGTTGTGAATTTAAAAAATAATAAAAGAACCAAAAGCCCTTGGCAACCATTAAAAAATTGTAATCCAATATTATTATTTAGATTTACAGTATGGTACTATCAAAACCCAAAATTAATTAAATTGATTATCTTAGGGAAATAAATCACATTAAGCCCTACTTAGTCATAGGTTTAAAATTGTGCGTTTTAAATCGTATTATAAGATAAAATCCTTACTTGTAGCAGAAATGCCGGGAATTATGTAGGCCTAAGCAATGTTTTAAAAAAATTGAATAAATCCAGTTCAAACTTGTCATTAGCATAGCAGATTAATACAGAATACTGCATTTATTATAATGACACTGATTTCACATCAGGGAAACGAATATGGTTGTCAGTAGGTTCAGAAAGTTAAGCTAACCTACCTGAAATAATACATTTTTTTCAGTTCTATTTGGCGATAAATGATTTCAGACAAGACTAGGAGATCTGACCCATCCTTAATTGTAACAGGATAACATGTAACATAACAAACGACTGGAAAGTATTATCATGCAATATATTTATTGTCAAACATATAACATCGTACACATTTTTTGCCTTTAACACTACTGGACTATGAGGTATTATTTTTTTTCTGTAGTGTGACGTCACTAATTAGCGTTCATAACTTTACTGCTTAGTAGCTTCTTTCTCTCTCTCTCTCTCTCTCTCTCTCTCTCTCTCTCTCTCGAAAACAAAAATGGTTCTGTTGTTATTTTGAATTAAGTTAGCACAGCAAAAATATCAATAATTATGTGAAGCACTTTACACATTTCTTACTTTATTATGTACTGATTAATAGCATTACATAATAAAGTTTATATTAATATAAAAATTACTTTTAAAAAAACTAGGGGTGGATCACAACCGTGTTATCAATGTAGTTTTAGAAAACTCTGTTTAAAATAAAATAAAGAAACACAACTTTATATTTTAATTAAAAACTAAACATAATTATATTTATTTAAAACCTTAACCATTTTAGTAGTTGCATATTTATTCTATTCTTTAGGTATCCACCATGCCTGTCAAATTACTGTCAGTTTTAAAATGGCTACTACGTGTGTATAAGTCATAGCAGGATAAGTCAACTGTTGTTTGAAAGTTATTATAGCTTGGAGGCACGTCCCAAAACACCCACAACAGTAAATGTAGGACATAAAACATGTACATTTTACACACCAACATCCATCAGGCCCCCGCCCTGATACCCGTGCCCCTAGATCCGCTTGGAGGGAGTTTTTCATCTAGTCCTCTGGAACACTAGCTTGGAGGCTCGTCATGAGGAAATATCAAACAAAATCATATTTTCAAACAACATAATTGTTCAAAAACAGGGACGATTACAACACCCCCTCCCCCAATCCATCTAGGCATCTGGAGGGGGCTATCCCCCACCATTCGCCACGGATCGGCTTACCGCAAGGATTCAGTTTATCTCTGACGGTCATGGTAAGTTGACCTCATGATTGTAGTGGTGCGAGGACCCCTTTCCCCTGCCTCAGTGGAATTGGAAGCTGGTTGGATAAATTGAATATTTTGTCTATTTAATAATCTGCTCTATGTTTTGTTGAATTTTTTCATATTTTTGCATTTATTTTGTGTCTCATTGAATATATTGTCTGTTTAGTAACCTGATCTATGCTCTGTTGATTTTTTTTCATATTTTGCATTTATTTTTGTATCTCATTGAGTATTCGGTCTATTTCATAACTTGCTCTGTGTTTTGTTGACTGATTTCATATTTTGCATTTCTTTTGTTTGTCATATTGTGTATTATATTTTGTATAATTATGTTATGTGTGATAGTTTTTTAAGAACTTTTGATTTTCAACAGTAATCTTTAGTATCTAGCATGTAGTAGTATTAAGTCTTCTGATTTAGTTTGGGTTGAGGAAAAAAATTATTTTAGATATAGGCTGTTAGTAAGTACACATGAAGACGGCAGGGGTTTTTTATACCTGTCGAAACATTGTGTTTGTTTCTTAATCATTGGAAATCTCCAAATATTATCTACATATCACGGGTTAAGTCAGGTTATTTCCATCAAAAAAATCCATATTGGGTTAGTTCAGTAACTTTTGTATTATTTTTGTTTGTTTTGTGTCAGCTCTTTGACTACTCTTACTTGTCTACAAAATGAGTGTAAACGTAAAAAGTATGTTAAATTATTGACTTTATTAAAACTTTCTATTAAATAGTAAAACTGTTATAAAATTGTTTACAGTTTTAATTCACCAGCTATATTTTGTAAGTTTTAATTCACCAGCTATATTTTGTAAGTTTTAATTCACCAGCTATATTTTGTAAGTTTTAATTCACCAGCTATATTTTGTAAGTTTTAATTCACCAGCTATATTTTGTAAGTTTTAATTCACCAGCTATATTTTGTAAGTTTTAATTCACCAGCTATATTTTGTAAGTTTTAATTCACCAGCTATATTTTGTAAGTTTTAATTCACCAGCTATATTTTGTAAGTTTTAATTCACCAGCTATATTTTGTAAGTTTTAATTCACCAGCTATATTTTGTAAGTTTTAATTCACCAGCTATATTTTGTAAGTTTTAATTCACCAGCTATATTTTGTAAGTTTTAATTCACCAGCTATATTTTGTAAGTTTTAATTCACCAGCTATATTTTGTAAGTTTTAAATTTGTTTACATTAATTTAATTTATTTGTTTGTTTAATGAACCATAGAGTAAACCAATAAAAAACTCTTTAAGACATGGCACCAGCGCGCCCTGTGATCATACTGGTAACGGGCATCATTAATGCATCAGCGCACATTGATCCCTGTTGATTTATCAAGTGATATAAAATCATAGGATATTATCATGGTTACCCAAACTATAAATTCGAAACTTATTTTTCGATCCGCTATTTATAAGCCATATTCTAAGGTAGTATGATTAGCTGATCCTGAAATTAATTGATAATAAGCATAGTTTCCACAGTACTGCCAAATTTATATAGGTAGTTTATATATGTTTAACAATATTTTACACTCATGAATTACCTATTTCATTTAAATCCAATCAAGTAATTTTCATGTAGACTTTTACAAATATGATTCACTCATAAAAAATTTGTAATTTTCTCATGTGAATGTTCGTTTCCCCGTATCCACTAGTGACAAAGAACCACTGGGTCTAGCTGTGATGTCATAGGCCACTCTAAATATAGGCACCATTGCAGTATAGGAAGAGGGTCAACCTCCCCTTTACTAGCCTTGAGTCAATACCATCTTACCTATGAGTAGGTGGGTCAATAACACTGTACCTGTATGGGTGGATGAGGAAGGTGAATTGAAACCCCGTAAGGGTCAATACCGCAAGGTTAATCATGACAAGATATTATTATTGACATAAGTAAGATTAGGTAAATTGATATCAACCACTAATCATTTTTCTGACTATCCACTGATATGAACAAAAATGTTAAAAAGACCCTTGAAATGAGAAGGTAACAAAAACAGTTGCTCTGAAACCATAGCAATAAACAGGAGATGTTTGACAGTCTCAAAATTAACTGCTGGATTGTTGGATTGAAAACAAAACAAATAGTGTATTGATAAAAGAGAAATACAATGGGAAAGAACATTTAACACGTTCTCCAAAAATAATTCATAATAAGAGTAACTTTTACCCTTTAATTAATCCTTAACAAGGTTCACCGTAACAAATAATGTCATACACAAAAGTGCAGAATACGAAACATGCGAGCATATCTCGGGGGATATTTTAGCTGACTGGAGGATATCAGGAGAAATTTGAAAGGATAAAATTTGATTATATAAATAAAATAGGCTTATAATATTTCTAACATATATTATTTTTACTATTGATAGTTTCTTAGTTACCATATTATTATACATGTTAGTAGAAATATAATACACGTGAACATCACACAACATAAATTTATTTAAACACATATAAGTACAAAATGTACAAATACTATTGTGATTGTTTTCAGTAAACAACTTTTACCTTCCTCAGACCAGAGGGATTCGCAAAGGAGTGAATTGACTTGAATTATTTATTGATGAAATAAACAATATGGCAGCACTTAAACTACAACAGTTACTTATTTTTAAATATTCATAAAGTAGGCTATATCTGTTATGTCGTCCATCTTGCCACTCACCTACAGCTGTATTCGTCAGCTAGGAGTGAGTATTTTGATTAGCAAGGCATTGTTATCGTGTTGCGTTGTCTCCAAGTCACCTAGGTTTCCTTCTACCCATTGTACAAAAAAGGTTATATTGCTAGGGTTTCTGATGTAATTTAATTTTAATCATGTTTTGTACTTTTATTAATTGTATGTCTAATGTTATAATTATATTGTATTATCTAGTTTTCTTTATCTTTCAAATTTCTCCTGATTTCCTCCAGTCGCCTAAAATTTCTCTCGAGATATGTTCGCATGATCGGACATATTCTGCACATGTGCAGTATGGCATTATTTGTTGCGGTGAACCTTGCAAAGGATTAATTAAATGGTTGAAACTTATTCTTATTATGAATTACTTTGGAGAATGTGTTAAAATATGTATATTTTAAAAATATTCTTTCCCATTGTATTTCTTTTTTACCAATACACAATTTGTTTTGTTTTCAATCCAACAATCCAGCAGTTAATTTTGAGAATGTCAAACATCTCCTTTTTATTGCTTTAGTTTCAGAGCAACTGTCTTTATTACTTTTTCGTTTCAGGGGTCTTTTTTACATTTTTGTTCATATCAGCGGATAGTCAGGAAAACGATTAGTGATCGATATCTATTTTGCTAATCTTACTTATGTCGCATCACATTGGAGGGATTAAGAAATCACCTTCCAGTTCATTACTATGGTTTCATAAGTGATGTTTTATTCCTACAGTCTGCATACTTTATATTTCCAAGTAATTATTATTGTTCAGTGTTATCCTTGATTATATTTTACTTACAATAGATATCTCGTGCAATAGGAGTGTTTCAAGTAATTTGATTAATTAGTGAGGTCTGCCACTACTGGGGGTTGTTTAAACATAGAGAGGTTGTATAGTTTGGCATAGCACAAGAGGTCGCACATGGTGGCAACCTCCTGGTATTACAAATAAAAAAAAGAGTTTGCACATGGAGGTAACCTCCAGGTGTATAAAAGAAGTCAAGAGGACATATGGGGGTAACCTCCAGGTATATATATAAATAACACTGTTTTTATGAAATAATATTTTGATAAAACATGTTTACGTATGTTCTTTAACTTGTTTTTTATTGGACAGGTTTATTATGAGTAAAAATAGGATTAATTTAAGTGAAATATTTTATAAAAGTTTACTTTTACATTGTTTTAAGCATTTTTAGTTTTATACATATTATAATCAAAGCACATACAAACAATAATAATATCTTGTTATAATTACTCTTGTGAGATTGATGAAGGTCACCATTCACCTTTCTCATCCACCCATACACTTACAGTGGTATTGGCCCACTTCGTATTCTGCAATGACGCCTGCTGTTTAAGAGCGGTCTATGACATCCAGCTAGATCCGATGGCCGCTCTTTAACACTAGTGGGGAAAACGAAGGTTTACTTGAGAAAATTAAAAATGTTCTATGAGTGATTATATTTGTATAAGTCTACGGGAAAGTGACTTGATTGGGTTTAAATGAAATAGATCATTTATAAGTGTAAAATTAAAAAAATATATATATAAACTACATAAATAAATTTGGTAGTGCTGTATAAACCATACTTACTATCAATATTTTTTTATAAGTAATATTATATTCCAATTAAGCACATTTAAATTTTTGAACAGTTTCAAAATAGTACTGAACAACTTTTATTGTACTTTCAGTGCACAGATATCCACTGTAAACTCACTAAACTCACAAACTAAATAGTTTTATAATCATAGAAATGTAAGTGTTGACGTTTATTCATAGTTGCATCAAATGAAACAGGAATTTTAAAGGGTAACAAGACACAAAGGTTTACATTTTCTGAAAATACTTTCAATTGGCAGTAATATTAGTAAATTGTACAAAAAATATTAATTTTTTTTATTTGTATTCTGTTACCTTTCAACACATACACCTACAGTGTACAATCGTACAGACTAGCTACATACTAAAATACATTCATTATGCCTATTTATATACAAAAATATTTATTCAACAGATAAATACAATTTAAAACACAACAGTCCAACAGTAGAATATGATTAAAATTATGTTAACTGTACAATAGTGTGCTTATCGTTTCAAAGTTATGTTTGCATCCAAATAGTTAAATCATGTTTTTTTGCTGGAGTAAAAGTTTGGAAATTAGGTTGTATAATAACACTTCCAACTACTATTTTATACCGATCAAACACATTTACAGACTTCAACTTGTTATTTAAAAATAATAACGTACATCATAAGCAAATGAAATGAAAAGTTTAGTTCAACTGTTTTTCTAAAACTTTGACGCAGGTGAAATATTTCTGCCCATAAATAAATTTCTCGCTTACTGACTTTTTAATGTTTGGACTGGAAATATTAAGTAAAACTTTCCTCTTTGAATATCGAAACGAACAGTTTTATAGATTATTTCTAATGTATAATTTGTACTGTCAGAATTAGTGGTTTACAACGATCAAATTGATGTTCAAATGAAAGTAGTGCGTCCCACCCGCCCACCCATACACTGCAGAGGTTTTATTATTGTACACGAACAGTGATATAGTACACAAACAGTGGTATTGACCCACCCACCCACCCATAAACGTACAGTGGTATTGACCCACCCGCCCACCCATAAACGTACAGTGGTATTGACCCACCCGCCCACCCATAAACGTACGGTGATATTGACCCACCCGCCCACCCATACACGTACAGTGGTATTGACCCACCCGCCCACCCATAAACGTACAGTGGTATTGACCTTTAACCACTGGAGCGACTGATAAGTATTTAGATGTGTATGCTCGGAATTAAACATATTTTGAGCAAGCCATACTTGGGGGTCAAGCGTTGACATCACAAATACTGTGTGTGCGCATAAGAAATTTAACAGGGCCAACCTCCTCTTTACTAGTCTTGGCACTGACCCACCTGCCCTTCTATACAGACAAGGTATTTATGCTTTCCATCATTCTCTCTAGTACTTACAATTTCTGTTCGTAATAGTTGGAACTGTTGACCTTATGAATACCTAGTACAAGGCTCGAGCGTGGCACACTAGATGTATTTCCTAACCTATCATCAGTAAGTACAAAAGTTTGTTTAAAATCTTTGTCACGGAATAAATTGCCCAGAAAATCATATGAATTATAAAAAAAAGCATCAAAATCACCTACAAAAAAATCCTGTTATGCTCTGAATCATTTTTATCAGACAATAAAGTTTTGCAATCTAGTTAACTCTGTAAATATAAATGGGATAAAAAATGTTAAAGCAGTAATTAAATATGAAATAATATATTCATAGTTATAAGACTAATAGATTATAACTATGAATTATTGCTCATTCAGAACAATAATAATTTAACCTCAAAAATGCAAATTACGAGCGGTAAAATAACAGACAACTGCCTCACGCCCATTTGTTTGTTTATTTTGATGACAGACTTGGTACTAGCTGTCGAAGCCTACAACAGTAAAAATAAACTAGTTTAACACTTTGAAGTGTTGTACCTAGAAGTTCTGGGTGTTTTTCTAGTGGTTGTACCCCTAAGTCCTAGACTTTTTTATCCAATTTTGAAGAGTTGATAAAACATTTGAAGTTTGTTTTTTAAGCTATTCTCATTATTCTCCAGTAGTTTTTCTTTCTAGAGAATGATAAATAAGATAAAATATTTTAAACTACAGAGCAACAACATTTTAGGATAAAAAAAATTGGTTTACAACAAATATTTTTGAATTGTTACTTTTATTTTTCAACTAAAATATCGTAAGAAAAAAATACCAGGCTTGTAATTATTTTTATCACTGTTATTTTAAGTTATTTTTAATGATATTTGTAAAGTAATTTTGTCAGGCCTGCATTTATTTTTCATTGTAATAAATACATGTATAATTGTACAGTTATCTGTATTCAAGTATATTATTATGTATTCAAAGAATAGCTGAATCTGAATACATGTTTTGTTTTAGATAGCAAAAATTGATTTTTTGTTAATTTCTCTTCCTACTACTCTGAAAACTAATTCTGTGGTTCAGGGCGTGAATCTAGATTGCACTTATGAGCTTCCATAGTAATTATGCCCATTGTGCATTGCAAGCAGATAACATTTTTTTCAACTTGCCAGGTTACGTGTTTGAACCAAATATGTTTGATATATTCAGTGAACTACCACACCAGCAAATTATATAAATCAAATTCATATAAAGTAAAAGGTAATGTATCTTTGAAATGTAATTATTTGCTGAGTTCAGTAGTTTTTGAGGCTGTTGCTATGAATGAAGTTTTAGGCCATTTTATCAATGAAAGTCATTTTATATTATAAAATGAAAATACATGAGAAATTCAGAACAAAAGTGTTTTGTGATGTGTAACAGTGTTTATCATAGTAATTTTGCTACTTGAAAGAAAGTCATTTGTGGTTTATGATGGGATATTTGGATTTATAGCTTTGTAGGCGAACAGTTTTTATAAACAATTAATAATAAATCTATTGACCACAGCGTGAAGACATCTTATACTGAACAAACAAATATACAAATTTTATGAACAGAATTTTAATTTTAACACAGTGATTATAAACTCGCTCACACTAAGAGACTAAATGAGAGAAGAAAATAAAGCAGCCTTTTTTAGCTTATATTATTGAACGTGGAGTAGCTCAACGAGTGTAGATTGTTTTCTGGCAGTGTTGCCAAATTAGCGACTGTTGCTAGAAATGGCAACTTTTTGCTCTTTTGGCGACCAGATTTTCTATTTAGCGAATTGCAGCCAATCTAGCGGATTTTCAACATTTGACACTTTTTTACTTAAATAAATGAAAATAAATTTTGAAAATGCTTAATTGAAATAGTCACTAGTTTCTTCTTCCATGTTAAAGATAAAATGTTCTTAATCTATGAGTATTTACTTATAATATCATACTGCAGTGACAGTAGTGAATGGAATTTCCAATTGACTTACCGTCTCGCGTCTGTTTTTATTGTAGAGAGTAAGATTGTAAATTCCTTCTAGTTCCAGTTATGTTGTTGTACGCAAGCTGTGCTGTGTATGTTTACGTTATTCGTACTGTCGTTATCAATAATTAAAAAATATTTTTAATCACACATTGTTTAGTTTTTATGACCCGGGTAAATATTTTAAATATACTAATGTATACTATTATTTTAGTGATTTTTTTACGATTTAGCGGTAAAATCAATTGATTTAGCGACTTCTGGCGGCTTTTTGGATCTCATTTGGTGACAATAAAGTTCAGAGTGTTGGCAACACTAATTGCTGGAAACTACTCATTGGTTAAACTGTTATGAGATAGAAGTGTCTGAAGAAAGCAACACACTTCTGAATTCTGGTTGGCACTCCAAATCTCAAATACATTGTATAACTAGTCGGCAAGTCGCATCATGACTCATGTAAAATGAGTATAAAAATAAGTGTAAATGGTGATTTATGTTCATAATTAGTAATAAAGTACATTTGTAACTATGAAAATATATTTTACAGACCATGTCCGACGCACGCAAACTAGTATATGCTTTCATCCAGTTTCTCAAGAACCAGCTAGACAATGGCGGGTTGTCAGCAGAGTCAGCGGAAGGTGTAGAAGTAGGCATCCAGTGTCTTGAGGCTGCATACAATATTAGTGCTTCTGAACCTTCCCTAGAAATATCTCGTGGCATTCTTGAGATTTTTCGGAACTTCCTTGCTGAGATGGTAAGTTATTTATTTTTGACTTGTTCATATTTTTATTGATTTTTTTTCATAAATATGCATTAAAAAAATTCTGAAATACAATATACAAATGATCAAATCATTTCTCCTGCAATAAGTATTCTAGGTGACAGAAAATATGCAAAATCAAATAAAATGTATCATCTAAAGTTTGTGTATCTAGGTTATTCTAACAGCCGACAACTAAGTTCATGGAAAAGAAGTTTTGACACTGTCAGCACATTTGTATAGCTATCCTAGTATGACTCCTCATTCAATTTAAAGTTTTAATGCAGGAAATTTTACATTACATGTATAAATGTTCAGTTGTGCTTAAGTATACTATTTACAGATGTGGGGCTAAAGGTATCTTCAATGTGTTACTAAGCTGTTCTCAGACTGCATTCATTAGGGTTAAAGATGATTTTTTTACAGGGTACCATAATTCAGAGTGATCAAAATAATAGTTAACACGTCTACTGCGGATGGCATCCACAGACGTCCTGAGGTACTTGCAAGTGGCGGGCATCTAAAATCCCCCCTTTGAAGTAATTTTCACATTTTAAATCCAAGAATAATTTTTAAGTGACTGTTTATACAAACAATAAATTGTATAAAAAACTGGTGTGATATTCTACTTTCGGTACACTTTTGATATAAAACCTGTCGGTGGGAGATGGCAAACTGGTTTGAGTTGCAGACGATGACTATAAATGCCTCCTCGCCTGAAGTAAGCCCAGAGACCAGTGTTTTTTACCGATCGGATTATTTACCGATGACAGCTGCGGCACAAGGGAATATATGGGGAGTTACACACTGGACCGAAGAATTAACAGTTGTTTTATTTAACCCCGTCTGTAGCTGTGTGGATCGCTAATGCCACTATTGCCATCTGTCTCTACCGTCGTCAGCTGTTTTTGTTGTTGTGTTGATCCACCATATACGACTTCTGTGGCGTACATTAATTTGTATAATTAATTGTTATCCACAACAAATTGCTCATTGATTTATATTCTAGAAAGGCCTGTTCTTTGGGATAAAAACATTGAATAAATTTAAAGACAGAAATGCAACAAGGAAAGTATGATATGAAGTGTGTTTTCAATTTAGGAGTGATTTTGACGAATTACAGTACATTGAAAAGAATGAGTTCGGTAATTTCCCACAGTTTTCCATCTGTAAACACCATTTAGTTTATGTTAAACTACGTTTGGTTAAATTTATTAAGATGAAAATTATGTTAGGACAGAATAAGTTTGGTTGGTTTTCCTTAGGTTAAGTTTAACTAGACTCCAAATTCATCTCTTCATTAATTGATTGATACATTTGTGTTTGTATAACCAAAGAGCTTTCTGTCTATTTCAAACTCAATAAATATGTGAATCAGCTGCACACATTTGAGTCAGCTGAATAAAAAAACAGCTATTTCTTGATGACGCCACTGTATTGGTGTCAGAAAATTTAAATCAAGCACTGCACTTCTATGTTCGGCATCATCGATAAATAATCTGAGTGTTAAAAAATGTTATGTGTATCTCCGGCCTAACGTCACAGTTAGGCATTCAAAAAGGGTCCAATCTCTCTCCAGACGACATTCTTTTGGCATCAGTCTTATAGCAAGTAAAAAGAATTTTCATATCAATATTTTAGGACCACAGTTGTAAACTTCCACAATGGTACGCATTCAAAAATTATAACATTCTATTTATTCAAGCTAATATATTTAATATTTCTGATATAATTATAATATTGTTTTCGTATATCTGTGATTTTATATATTTCTCCCAAACACATGTTGAATAATTAATGTTAAATGAATAAAACTTGTTAAAAGTGGCCGTTGAGCACTTTTGTTTAAAGTAAACTCCTGACTATCCATGGAATTGATTAGCGAGGATAATGTGGATAAGCTAATCTGTGTATAATCCACTAAGTTGCTGATACTAGCTGTTAAATAGTGACTAACAGATGGGGGTTGGTAGTAAATAATTACACAAAAGTGCGAAATCAGTTTGTATTACAATAAAACTACGCATTAATATTACTATTACAAATTATGAACTCTTGAAATTGTGTAAAACTAGGCCTATTAGTAATTATAGAAAGAAAACATTTATGGTGACAGTGGTAATTAAATTACTATCCTGTTGCTTCGTTATTTCTCCTAAGGCCCTTTACCTATTCTTACCATTCTTTGGCTCACTTGTTTATTTGAAGCACCATTTTAAACTTGTTTTATCAGTTCTAATTTATCTTGGGTTTGTAAAACTACTTTCATTCTTTTATCTGCCATGCTTAAAAATATTAACATTTTAATATCATGCACAACACTTAAAATTCAACCTCTAACCTTACACTTTACAAATGACACAAACTGTTTGGACTAAACTATACAACTGGTGGACCAACAAACACTGTGCTAGACTAGCATGACTCGCCCATCAACATCATATTTTTGTTCTGATCTTGTCTTTGAACTGAATGGCCAGATCAGAGTCAAATCACAAAATGTCTATACATAGAAATGTTCACACCTTAAGCTGTATTGTTAGTGTCAATATCGTGGTTCTTATTGAATGGTCCAAAGTCAAATTTTATGCTCTATTGGCATTTTAAGTTTGGATTCAATTGGCTTTTTACAAACTGGGGAAAGACTCAAAATGAAATGTTGAGATGTTTCAGGATTTCCTAGAAGCTGGGTAGGTCTGTGGTTAATACACTCCAGACAATTATGGCCATTATTTGTTGACTATATTTTAAAAGTTCTTTGGAATTTATTTTTAGAGATACCACTAGTGGCATTTTAGTGGGAAGGGTAAGGAGCTGTGTTTCCCAGGATGTGTGGTAAATTGAGGATTTGTGTGTATATAAAGAGAGGAGTTTACATATATACTAGGGAGGAGTTTATACAGAATGCAGTTATCCAAAGTGTAACAGAAAGTTAATTATCTAAAACTGTATTAATTGTTGCATACATTACTACAGTGTGACTTTAAATTTGTTATCATTAGTGTATGAAGGATACTACTTCAGACTTTTATGATAGGCAGAGCTCTGTCTTGAGGCATATGCTGCGCCATCAGCAGCCAGACTGTTTTTTCGTAGTCCATACAGATTCCTAAGCTTTAACTTTTTATAACCGTTAGATTGTTTCTTATTTTGTACAGAATTCGCATCTAATGCTTTAGATTAATTTAGCTTTTTACAAAGTGTACGTTTTAAAAAATAAATCATTTCATTTTTTATGACTTTTGCCAAGAGACTTTTCACAAATACTTTTGCCAGTTTACCTAGCATTTTAATCCTAACTAATAGGTTAGGTCTGTTTGTAATATACTTACCTTGTAATTATTATAATTTTTTTTATTTATTTATTTATTCATAAGACGCCAATCGTCAAGATATGGGCGAATATGAATTTCGAATGAGTGTGATGAGTGTAGATGAGCGAATGTAGTCATTGTTACAAATTAAGGCCGACTATTCCTTAGAAAGTGTCATTAATTAATAGCCCTATGACAAATGAACAGCCAGTGGCTATCAGCTGATCCTTCACAAAGTGTATTGACTCTGATAGGGATCGAACTGAGAACCTTTAGCACATGAAGCTGGGATTGAACCAACTACGCTACCAACCAATCATTGTTTTTCATAGCTTTACCATTTTATAACTTGATTTTAATTTTATTGTATTTTATAGATAAAGCTGATATAATTCTCTCTGATACAATTGACAATTGTTAAAAATGACTTGTAAATTGAAAAAATTATCAATTTGTTTTGTTTAAGCCTGAATATATCAATTAAAGATTTGTGTATATATATATATATATATATAAACAACTATTTCTATGTAATCTGTAACTTTCCTATTCAATACAATTTACCTTAGTTATGTACATATTAAATTATTATGTTAGCAAGTTTTCTTTTTGTAAAGAATTGATTATAATGCAGGAATGTAAATAGCATATTATGTTGACCTCGCTATATGTGTATTGTTGGTGTGTGTGATGCAGATTCTTTGGTGTTAGGTCTGTAAACTACCTGGAAGCAAACTTTTAATGGCAAACCGTTTTATTCTGAAAACTCGATCATCCGAAATAGGCTTGGTCCCATCATCTTTGGATATTTGCATGCCGAATATTTGACACAAAATATTGTAATGAGGAATTTTTAGTCAATAAATTGTTGTGTTATTGTTGCTTTTAGCTTCTTAGTGCACCTAGTTTCTGTTAATAGCATATTAACTGGAATTCAAGTAGTTAACATATAGGGGGGAATATTTACTATTCCATTGTTATCTTCTTGTTTTTACTTAGAAATTTTTTCTAAAAGACAAACCTTTTTGAGCCCTAAATGTGTGTTTTTAATATACATTTGTTAACAGGAGGCTGAGAAAGAAGCCACAGCTCAAAACAAAGCACTTGCAGAGTCAATGAAAAGTGAAGGTAACTCTCACATGAATGCTCAGAATTTTAAAGAAGCAGTTGCCTGCTACACAAAGTAAGTAACAGTAAATAACAATTTTTTTTTACGAAGGTAGTAAGAGAAAATAGCAAAGCAATAGGTCAGTATGTTAAAGTAAATCAACAAGAGAAACAAGATTGATATCTCTTCCTATGGCTTTTGTTGAACAAGAATGAGTTAAAAAGGGTTTTCAACAACATTTTGTTTAGTCAAATATTTTTTATATTTTGAAACTTAAAAATCAAGCAGCATTTAAACTTTGTTTATAATGACTTGCTTTCAAATGATAACCTGTACTAAACTAATACTGACTGATATATCCATGGATGTCTTGTCCATTTCCTTATCAGTACTTGATTTGACCACAAGATAAATATCTGTCAGAAAATATTCACCCATAGTCTGGCCACTTCCTTATCAGCATTGAAAAGAGACAGATATCATTAAGGAATAGGAATTCACACACAAAGGCAGTAAAGCCATTGCGGTTTTTGTCCAGTACTACTTTTGCAACTGAGCTCCAACCTTGTTTAGGACCATTTCTTATCACTTCCTGCCTGATAAAAAACACCTTTGGAAACATTCCATTCTGTTTACAACTCATCTAACATTCTGAAATTAATTATGCTTCTAGTTTTATTGTGTATTTTGAAAAATAAAAGGTTTTTATGATCAACTTAAGCTATTAGAGTTTATTTATTTAGGCTTGTTCTTGGTAATGAAAAAACAATAGATAAAAACCCTATGTAATTGAATTGAAAAATAAATTTTTAAGATTAATATTTCGTCAAAACTAAATAAAATGAGTCTTTAGCAATTTCTATTTTAAAATAGTTACATTTTATTTTAATTATTTTTTTTCTTTTTACAAAGTCTTAAAGGATTAATGTTTTAAATTACATTGACTTTACATTTACTGACCCAAAATAGTTTATTATTATTATTTCTTAAATTTAAAACAAAATGTATACTGTAATTTCTAAAACATTTATGGTATTATTGGCTATATAGTTTTTTATGAATGTGAGTAGCATTTGTATTTTCTTAATTCAGTATTATCACCAATTGAGAAAAAAAAACCAATAGTTAATAAAAATAGGTTTTTCAAGTAACTCAGTAGTTAATTAAAATTTGTTGTAGTTAATTATATTATTTGTTTTTGCTGTTTATTTTTGTTGTACTACAATTACATCAACCTCTTAAATTTAGTTGGGGTTATTTTAATAAATTGTTGTGATTTGTTTTTTAATAAGTTTCATTACTATACCAAACCTAAAATAGCAGGTATTTTTTTATTTTTCTCTAAGCTTTAAGTTTTGTAATTTCCTCAAAGTAAATTTCAATTGAGTACTGATTTGAGCATTATATTCTATTTAGCTAAATTGTACATTTTTCAAATTTAAAGTAAATTCTTTCTTTGTGCAAAAAATTAAACAATCATACCCTGAGAATAAATAAAATGTTACCAATTCTCTAGTTATTAGAAATATTCTATATCAATTTATAGATTTTGAGGGTGTATTAAACTTCATATTGGAGAAATCGCCAAAATACTATGCACTGTTTTTACTGACTGATTCCACATAATTTGTTGATTCACTGGCGTAAAGGTATTAGAAAATTTTGTTGAGATATTCTCAAAAAGTACTCAGAACCGAGAATCAATTTCAGTAAAGAACTGAACCGCAAAAAAAAAAAAAAAAAATGGAACCGACCCATCACTAGTTAGAATACTGGAAACCATCATTAACCCTTGAACCGGCAGCTACTTTATTCCAAACTGGCTGGCTATTTTGGTAGATTTGCAGTCATTTTTAGAAAAAAAACATGTATACAGTATAAAACCACTTACAGTATATTTGTAATTACAAAGAAGTTGGCTATCAAATAATATATGAAATAGAATCCATAGGAACAAAATTTCTTTGATCAATAACTTAAATTTTGATAACAGCCATTCCATGGAAAAGTAAACCCTGAGGTTAAATTTAGATTTTTTTTTATACTCACAGTTTATATGTTACTATGAAGAGAAAGGTCTGAAATAACAAGTTCAGTATAATTTTATTTTTTTTTGTGTTTTGATGGTTTTATATGCGCGCTTAATGTTTTATACTCCTGTAAGCCTCTCTAAATGAGAAATTAAGGTTAAGTTTAAAAAAAAGTAAGAAGAAGAATACCTCAATCAGCTGTTTGCTGTCATTTGGAGGGAAAACCTTGTTAACCCTACTTTTCAGTGACATAGTTGTTTTGCTGATGTTATTAGTTAGAAAGGTGGATTTTTAATATGTTTTGAAGACTCCCTAAATGTCCCGTCCGTAACAGAAAAGGTAAGAAAGTTTGTTTTTTAGAATAAAACTATATCATACTTATGATTAAACAAAGAATCCTGTGTTTAAAATGTACTTAGAATCTAACCTCAAAATATTAATTTTTATGTTGTTTTATTTTGATTTATATTGCTTTTTGAAATTTGTCCCGTCCGTAACGCTTTTTCAGAACATCATTTGGTAAAAGCTTTCGAAGTATTTCTCTTTACAATAAACTGATTTATTTCAACCAGTTCTACTAAATAGGCCTAGACCTACCTCTGACAGACAAAATATATACATTTTTATATATTTCTTTACAAAATTATCAAATTTGTGTGAAAGTTTGTTTAATAACAAATATTAAACTACATTTACATATGATTAAACAATAAATCCTGTGTTTATTTAGAATATACTCAAAATCTAACCTCAAAATGTATAATTTGCTAACTATAGGCCTACTTTTATTTTAATTTGTATTGCATTTAGAAATTTGTCCCGTCCATAACGCTTCTTCAGAACATCATCTGGCAATGGTTTCAAAGTATGGTATTTCTCTTTGCAATAAACTGATTTATTGCAACCAGTCCTTGTTAAATAGGCCTAGACCTACCATGGCCTAGACCTACCTCTAACAAACAAAAATACATAGGCTACATTTTATTATATAAAGTATAAAGTTATCAAATTTATGTGTTTCTTTTAGATGACTTCAAATATGGAGAAAAAGGCTTTGGAGTGAGAAAAAGTCAGACTGCGTGTTCAAAAACACAGGAATAAATTGGAGCTTGATCTATGGAGCTGCTAGAATCTCGATGGTCTTCAGTGCAGGCAATACTGGAAATTCAGTCAAAGCATTACTTTCGGGCTTCTTCTATTTATGCTCAAAGCATTGTAGCTGGACGAACTGTGAATTCAGAGTTAAATCTCTCTGAACTGTGGGAGGACAATGAAGAGAAAGAGTCAAACCAGTCCGACAGCGAACTTGAATTTGACACCTCTCCTCAATCAAGTAGTATGGGTCATCCGAAGCGGGTTAAGTACTCGGAAGTATATTCAGATTCTGAGAATGAGGATCAGTATCTCTTGGCTAAACCTGTGCCTAAGAGTGAGCTGAAGGCAAACCAATTTATTTTAATTGAACTGGTCAGTGTGAAAAAGGGAAGAAGGCAGAAATATGTGGGAATCACTCAAAGCTGTGTCGACGAAGATGACAATGTCGAGGTTATATATATATGAATACTGTTTGTGGAAAAAAAAGTGAATAATTATTCAAGATAGAACACTCAAAATCATATATTGTTCCATTTGCAGAAGTATGTGGAGTATTAAAGTCCCCAGAAATAAAAGCTACAGGAAACAGAACATTTTATAAGTTTGAAAAGCCAATCGAGTTGTAATTTGAATGGACAGACTATTTAAGTTTGAAATGATATTCTTAATTGACACACAAAGACATTCAGTTCAGCTCAAATACTGTAAAGTATTGTTAAGTTTACTTTGATGATTAAAAGTTTAATTATTGTACCTTTTTAATGGGTTTTTTATACATTATCCTAGGTGTCCCGTCCGTAACATGTACCTTGCGTTAATTAATTTTTTCCCCTTATTATAAAGATGCCAAAGTTCAAACCTACAGTATTACTTTGTAGATAAAGGTCAAAATGTATCATTTACATATTCCATAAAATTTAATTTCAGTATGTTTCACAGAGAATTTCACATGAAGTTCATGTACTTTATCCTATGTCTCTTTTTCGTCCCGTCCGTAACGGGCCTTTAAACGTTCTTGACAGGTTTATAAAAATTTATATGGCCTACAGGTTACAAATCAGTATTTAGTAGACACTACCTGCTAGCATACAAGCACAGTTTTAGTTCAAAATAGTCATATGGTTTCTTGATATTTAATAGCTAATCCTTCAGGATGTCCCGTCCGTAACAATGGAATGGCTGATAAATTGATTTGGGAAAAAGCAAAAATGGGTGGGGGTATGCAATAAAAACAATTTAGTAATAATGAAACAAAAACATTTAAGATAGCAAAAATATCTTAAATTTAATCTAGTTTCAGGAAATATACACATACGTGCATAAATTAAAATGCTGTTTTCAAAAACTTCATACAGTGCACAAAACTGACAAATTTGTTACCATGGAATAATTTATATTCAAAAGTTCACGAGACATGTTGTGTATACTCTACAAAAACCTAATGCATACTAACATTGTGCTTTACAAAATAAATCAATTTATTATCGGTTTTGTAAAATTCATTTAGACATTTATAAGCATAAGAAATGTTTATAGATACGTAAGAACCAAACATAACCCATACTAAGCACTATTGTGTTATACCTACAGAAACAACGATATTTGATTATAAATATCACATTATTCACTCACTACCACAATTATTGCAACATATAAATACTATCTTGCTCATTTTAGTAATACATAAATAATTTACTTTAAATCACTCAACAAACTCTTTACAAACAACAGTAATGGTGAAGTTGCCAGCTGATCAGCTTGTGTAAGTTGTAACTTATGTCTTCTTATTCTATCAGCTGTGAGTCTCCAATCAATGAATCACATACCAGTAACTCATGTAATGTCTATTGGTATTAACCCTTGCAACACAAAATAAATTGTTCTTATTTTACTGAAAATGCGTAACTATTTAAAAATATAAAAATGTTATTTTCATAAAGCAGATTTTGTTTTTGTCAGAGGATGCAATTAGGTGTAAAAAAATACCAAAATATTAAGAAGTAATTCAAAGATTTGTTTTTTACAATTTTTTTAACTTTACAAACAAATTCTAAAAACATATATGTTTATAATTTGTATGTATTCAAACTAGTTTACAGCCAATAACAATTAGAAATAAAAATTAACTAAGCCAAAAATGAATGAATATAAAGAAAATAAATGAAATAAAACATGTAAAATATATAAAAATAGTAAAAATACAATATGTTCAATAAAATTGATGCTGATAGATAAAAATGCATACAACAAAAATATGCAGTAAAAACACAATAAATCGGAACTAATTGATGTAAGATATGTACACGAACGATAATAAAACTATACAACACTAGCAAAACTCAGTCATAAACTAATATAACAAGTCAAGGATATATCCGTTTCACACATAATGGGTAACCTTAGACTGGCAGTCGGGTTTGCCTTAGCTGTCAAAGGCCCTCAGCTAAGGTACAGCTGTGTGTTCAGAAAATTGCATCAGTGCTGTTGAAGGCACCGTCATACGATGCCACACAAACCGTATTCACATTACGAACTATGTACTCGGCTGATCCATCACATACACATTTATTGTTTATATATTTATTACTGGGGATCAGCAGTGTATTATAGTTAATTTGTTATTGAGTACTAAACATGTAATAATCAAATATGAGAATTAATAAAATTATCTCTATCGTCGGTGCAGAAATGATGTAGCCTTCATCAATAGCCTGAGGCTACATAATTTCTGTGGTCTGACTGTTTATGGTTGTTGACCCACCCACCCACCCACCCACCCATACACATACAGTAGAATTGACCCACACGCCCACCCAGACACATACAGTGGTGTTGACCCACTCGCCCATCCATACACATTCAGTGGTGTTGACCACTGTACGTGTACGTGTGTGGGTGGGTGGGTGGGTCAATAACACTGTACGTGTATGGGCGGGCGGCTGGGTCAATACCACTGTACGTGTGTGGGTGGGTCAATACCACTGTACGTGTGTGGGTGGGTAGGTGGGTCAATACCACTGTACGTGTGTGGGTGGGCGGGTGGGTATTGGAATAAAGCGAGCCATAGTTGAGGCAGGAACCACTAAAGGAATAAACTATTTAAGATTTACGTTCATTAATTTTACAACCTTCAGAGTCTGCAGAAGCTGTCGGCCATGTTGGTTTTAATCTACTATGAGCTATAGCTGTGTATGAGATATATCCTTTCTCCCACTACGATCACTTTCAGATCACACAAATTAGGATCACGTTGTTTAGAAAGACTATTAAACGTTCTCCTGAACTCTAGCGGATCCCTATGCAACTACAATTGATTAAATGTTATAATGTAGGGTTTGGAGGATATATCCGTTTGCCACGTTTCAGCCCTAATAGAGGCTGGGGATATATTGGTTTCCCACGTTGCAAGGGTTAAAATTAGGTGATGTGCAACTTGGTACTTTAAGTGTTTTTAATCGCCGCTGCGTACAGTGTTGCTCTAGACATTGATTTAACGTCTAGAAAACTGAACTAACAGCCATCAGGAAAACCAATGTCTGCTTTACAATTTTGACTAACAGGCCTACTTAACTAACAGACAAGCTTAAAAATTAAGTGCAATTTTTAACCTGAAAAAAGTAAAATATCATCATTAAAATTATTTAGAACAATTTTGTAAATTACATAATTTAAATCAAACAATTCACAAGTATTTATTTCACTTACAGAATGTTTTACTCTACTATACCTCGAGAAAAAAACTGAAATTGATTTCTTTTACAGAGCCATCAAGTTGGATCCAAAAAATGCAGTGTTCTATTGTAATAGAGCTGCTGCATCTAATAAGCTGGGCAATTATGAAAGTGCCATTCAGGATTGTAGAACAGCTTTAAAAATCGATTCATCATACTGCAAAGCCTATGGTAGACTAGGGTAAGATTTTTAAAAAACATTACTTCACCTCTGTCTGTAATAATTGAAATTACTTTGCCAGATCAGTTTATTTTCAGGAATTATGTTTTTGTGGTTCTTTTCCTCCTTAACCCATTCACCTACATTTACGAGTATACTCGTAGTCAGACAATGTTTATTATATTTAAAAATAATTTGTCGTATGTACATATTTATTGATAGAAAACAAAGTACTATCAATAACTATGATAGTTTTTACATAGACTCCACGGATATTACACAGAAAAGTATCGTAAAGGTCTATGGCAAGTCTATTTAGGTGGCATATGCGCACGCAGTCAGTCAGCTGCTACGTCGCGTCAGCCAACCGTCTGTCTCGAATGGTGCGAACAGATCAGAACTGATTGTTGTTGTGTTGCTTGTTTGTAAACAAAAATTGTGCATTATTAGTACAGTGTTGTAAAAGTAAATATTATTATTTAGTTGCCATAGAAATTAAGTATTAGGATTGTTTAGTGTTCAAAATGAATGTTGACACAATTTACTAACATTTACAATTTACTTTACTCTTTATTTACAATTTATTTACTCTTTATTTATTTATATTGTTTGGAGATGAAAGTGAGCATAAGTACGTTTATATTAGAACGGTACTTGAGACATTATCATTGTTTACAGTACATAGGTACATTACCATTGTTTCACATGTAATGCTATATAGGACCTTTTGTGCGAAATTTACCAATTTTGCAGACATTTCATTTGTTGTTCTACAACATGTATTTTTACATCAATTTTATACATGTTATAATAAATGTTCCATGTAAAAATATTGTTTCTCTAAATAATTATAGGGTTTCCATGGTGAAAAAAGTAAGTTTTGTGTTATTTTAACAGTTTTGCTTTTAAAAAAACTTTAAAAATTTCTATTTTGTAAATGCAAAAAAAAGAAGTTAGATCTACCTAAGGCCGTGTAATTTATATTTTATTTAAAGCCCACTTTATTCAGAACAAAATGGTGAAATATTATGTTAATTAGTCTATTTGTAGATTTTACACTTGTTTAAGTAAAATCTTACAAATTGACTACTTTTTGCTGGAATTTCTGTTCCAACTTCACTCTTAAAGTGGAGTTAGGTAAATGGGTTAGCTGGATAATTGTGATTTTTAGCCTATAAAGCAATGGTCAACTATTAAAAAATGACAACTCTTCAATAAAGTACTATTCTAGAAGCAACTCTGGAGACCTGTAAAGAATAAAGAAAGGAAAAATGTATGGTTTGATGAAGAATGTGAGAGAATAGTAGAAGACATTAAAAGAAAAGATGGCTGCCAGAAAAATCACAGGAAACTAAACAATTGAATAGTTTGTGTCAAAACAAATAAATTGCTTGGATGGAAGGGAAAACAATATATAAACAGTAGACTTATAACAGGAAAACCAGAATCCTCCAAAATTCTAAAATATTTTATAATGCTGTAAATTTAATTTTTGTAGTGTTTTAAACCAAGCTCTCGTGGAATTAAACAAGATGTACAAGTCATTGCAGGAAAACCAAAAGTATTTTGGACATTTATCTAAGGTATGTAGGACAATTATGTTAATCATGGAAAGTGAGTCTGCACAATAAACATCTGTTTATTGATGGGTGGAATAAATTCAGCCAATAGAAGCATGTTTGTTTAAAATAAAGTTATGTTATCTGAAGTTTGATCAGCCCGAACAAAAATTAAAATTTACAAAACTATAACTAGATCAATCTATCTATTTGGAGCAGAGTCATGAGTTCTTGACGAAATGCAGAAAAGAATTTTATATAAAATCCTCGCTTTCCTAAAAATCTCATTTAGGAACTTTTTAATACAAAGTATTGAAAAAAGTCTTGGCCCACAAGAGAAATTGGGACAATTTATATTTTATTCTTCATATAATATTCTGTAAAGATAGACATATTCGGCACACCAAATATTGTAGCCAAAGTCAAGTGCTGGCGTTTGTGGTGGGCTGGACATATCATAAGAAAGAAGGAGAAAGCCCTGATTAAGCAAGTTTGGAAGAAAAACTCTGATAGAAGAAGACCTCCTGGATACAAAAAGAAAAGGTGGAAAGACCTAGTGATGATAGATACAAATAGGATGACGTCCAGGGAGGAAGATGCGGAAGATCAAAGAAAGTGGAGGCAGATTGTTGGTGAGGCCAAATACAACCTTGGATATCAGTGGCTATGAGATTAAGAGTAAGCATGTAATTATTAATTATTTGCATCAAAGCAACCAGGAACTCCTTGTCTTGGTCGGTGCAGCTTCATGGGATAAATCACATAGGTCTGTCTACTTCAAAAACCATGTGATAGATGATGAATAAGTTCACATACCCAATAAGACAGAGTATGTAGTTAATGTTTATTCATATGACATGTGTTTATCTTTTTTTAGTTATGGTTTAGTTAATCTGTATTTTTGCTTATTTTAGATTTTAGTGTATATTGTTTTCTATTCGTATAATTTTTGTATGGTGCAGCTTTGACTATCCTTTTCTTTCCTTGCCACTTCAAAACAGAATTTGTAAATTTTTGTCTGTTGATCAAGATCACAAGGAGTCCTCTGATTGAAGGGCAATGAGTCAAGTCATAAATAATTTATTTGCTAAATTTGACAAATAACAATTTGTATTAGCAATGTCAATATGTATCAAATATGCAAGACAGTTTCAATTTTAATTAAAACTACATTTTAAAAATAAAATCACATCCTTAGAAAAATCATTTTCATATTACAGAACAAATAGTCAGTAGAAGACATTTTAAAAATTAACAAGTTTTTATCTTTTCTTTGTTTTTATGATGAACTTATTTACCACCAAAATGTACAATTCAAGGCATTTGCCTGAATTACGTGTTCAAACTGCAGTTCTACAATTAATTGGTTGGTATAGTTTTGAATGTCACAAAATATTATAATATTCTTTAATGTTAAGTTCTTAAAAGTATTTTTCTTTGTTTTAATTTTCTGTTCTTCACAGCTGTATGTATAGAGCTCAGTCTGTCTCTAGTTGTTTGGCAAGGGACTATATAGTTTTATTTTTAGGGTAGGCTCCATGTTATTATTTAAAAAATTATATTTATGTATTGAGATGATAGGGTTAATTACATTCTTGCATATGTTATAGATTGGCCCATGCTGGTTTGAACCAACACGAAGAAGCAGTTAACAACTACAAAAAGGCTCTGGAGCTTGAACCAGATAATGAAAGCTACAAAACAAATTTAAAGCTAGCGCAAGATGCTTTAGCATCAACTGCTTCGAGTTCTAATTCATCAGCCTCAATACCTTTTCAAAATGCAGATTTAGCGATGATCTTCACAAATCCTAACCTACTGAATATGGCATCTCAAATGCTTGCCAACCCTTCAATGCAAAGCATGTAAGTAATAATCTCTAATGGTGTGCAATGCATAAAAAATGAATTCGATGATTCAATTCAAAATTAGTCATAATGTTAATGCATGGAAAGTAATGTAAAGCAACGATGATCCATAGTCAATATCGATGTCTCACAATTATTCTGATGCACCAAAATTACAAATTATTAATTAACTCCCAAACTCAAAAAGACTATTTCAGTTAGTTGGCAATTATTTTGGGAATTCAGTTACTTCTTTGGCACTGTGTTCTAAAATACATTACTCAAAATTGCTTTTAATTAAAGAAAGTATTATTGAACGTTAATTGTTAAAAACAACTATATTGACATCTATTTTCAACTATTTTATTGGAAAATATTTAAAATTTAAATTAATATATAAACTCAATGTATTCAATTAATTACATTTTATTGGATATGTTGATATTGTTTTATTACTTTTAATATATTGGCTAAAAAATGGATTGTTACACTTTAATCTAAATGATTATTCTACTAAAAAAATGATGTTATAGTACGTTTTATTTGTATATGCTTATGTAGCTTTTTACATTAATATTTATTTCAGTCATCTCATCATCAGTTAAAAAATAAACATTTTATAGTTCTCATCATTGTTTAACAATGATAGTTAATAACCATTATTAAGTTATATCCCATTATTTTGCCTCGGCAAATCCACTCACCTTTTTCTACTATCCAGGGGACGCTCTGTATACGCTATATAAGTAGGAAATTGCCAAGTATTTTTTTCCAGCCCTTCTAAATGAAAAGTTACTCTCCACTAATGTCATAAATATAACCTCTTTACGTCTATGTTGTGTACCGACAATAGAAGTGATGCTTAATATTTAATAGCTTGATAATGAAACCTTGAGTTTCGAAACCATTGGTCGTTACAACCAATAGCAGATCACTTGGCAGTACCCAGGTAACTTTAAACCTTTTATTGGTAAATTAAGTTATACCATTGATTTTACTATACATAGAAGATAGTTCCATCCAATGTTAAATATTGAGGCACGGAAAATGGGAGCGACCGTGCTGCAACCTGTCGTCAATCAAGTTAAAGAGGTCGAAATTGCCTCCAGTTTTGACTGTTCGGTTGCACAACCTGTGAGCAGTAAAGGAACTAATCACTCCCTCTCATTCTCCCATTCTCTCTCTTTCTATCGAGACGCTCATCCGGAAGTACTTGTCTACTGTCGCCACTCCACCTGTACTGTCGCCGATTGGCCTTGATAGTGGGTCAAAGTGGGATATTATTCCTTGCTGTGGTTTGTCTTACACGGAAAGGAATCGCGATCTTTTATTTAGGCCTTAGGGGTTTGTGAATATGAAAAATGTTAGGGGACTTTTTTTGTTATTTTGTCAATGTAAATAACATTGTGTTACAGATCTTTAGTTAAAACATTATACATTACCTAAAATGATGTAAATACTGTTTGTATAAGTTTATTGATATTTTAAGTAATTGTATATTTAAAGTAATTGTATATTTAGAAGTAGCAAGAAAAATGGTAGTTCTAAATTGTCAAGTCCCTGGATAACACCAAACATTTTATATAAATTTGAGAGACGTTAAAAATTATATAAAATTTCTACGAAAATACCATATGACAGTTTTTCAAAATTATTTTGCAAAATGTACTAATGAATTAAATAATGTGATCAATTTTACAAAAAAAAATTATTATTGAACATTATTAGAAAACTGTAAAGGTGATGTATCTGAGCAGTGGAAGGTAATAAATAACTTGACAAGTGGGTTTTCAAAGAAAATAGTTGAGCTAATTGAATTGCCAAACGGCGAAGTTATGCTGAGCCTTCCGTCATTGATAAGATAAACAATCACCTTATCACAATCCAGTCTAGCCGTCCAGACGTTGTACATTCCAATACCCTTCCACCTTTACGTATTTACTATCAACATTCATTCCTTATAACTCCAACAGATTTAAATGAAATTAAGAGTATTGTTAAGCTTTTAAAAAATAACAAATTAACTGGCTCTGACCAAATTAATGTACATTTACTGAAAAATATAATTGATGAGATTGCACCAGTTTTAGTTCACTTAATAAACAGTAGTTTTATCAAAGGCATTTTTCCTGAGAGCCTGAAGTTAAGTTCAGTGGTACCTATTTTGAAGGACAATAACTCTATAAACTAGATAACATAATAACTATCAGCTTGTTATCTGTATTCTCTAAGGGTTTTGAAAAAAACAATGATTAAAAGACTCCATAGTTATTTATCTAATTAAATTTTCTTAATCCACGTCAATTCGGTTTTATCAAAGGGAAGTCATCTGAGGATGCTTTATTAGAAGTATCAGAAATAATTTATAGCAATTTAATTATTAATTAACTTATCATCTGTCATATAGTTCACATTTAATACTAGAATTAACCCTTTATATTATTGAAATCATTATTTATTTTTTATCAAGTAATTAAAGCTTCTTGTCAATATTGCATTGTATAATTATTGTTGTATTTTTAACTATATATGAATATTCCTTTTTGTTTAAAAGTAAATTGAACTATTTGTCATAAATACCACAATATTAAAATCTGCTTCCGGGTCACGCCGTGGACAGTGAAATGTGTGTGGTAGGCCTACCGAATGTTTTAATATTCGTTGTTTTCCTCGTGTGTGAAGTGTGTTTGTTAAGTTTTAATTAATTTGTGACGCGTCCCACTTGGACTTATTTGTTTTCTTTAACCTGAAGATGCCGTCCGTATTCACGGCGAAACATGTAGTTGTTATCACCATCACACGCTGTGAACTGTTTGACGGAAGGTAAAGTAAACCTATTTTAGTCTATACCAGGATTGGCATTTTTTCTTTTTATTTGATATAAAGAGATGGAGGTAAAAGAGAAAATATTTGCTGTATTGATGATTTCATAAATAGTGGCGGAGTCATAAAATGAAAAATAAAAAAACATACTTGCACACAATTCAGTTCTTCAGTCGCGTTGCCGAAAATCGTGTAATAGGCCTACCTCACTCTCTGGCCGTTAACGAGTTGCACGCAATCCTAGCTGCGTTAATTGCGATGTCCCAAGAAGGCCTCAAACCAGTACTCGAGTTGTGCGCAATACCGATCTCAGGTAGTCTGTCCAGTCTTGGCCGCTCAAAAATGCAACTTAGACCTCAAGCTGTGCTATAGAAATATTTCCGTAAATATCACAATCCGCCAAAAATAACTTGAATTTTCACTGGTCTGATTCCGAATAGCACCAAACTTATACTACAAAATAAGCACATATCTGCTTATATTCTGTGCTTATATTTTCTTGGTTATTGGTAAAATATAATAATTATCTATATCAGCTGAACTTGTTTCCAAGATGACAAAATCAGGATTTCATTTTTCTTTAACAACTAAAGTGTGACAATATCTGAATTGATTTTGGGCTTGTTTGATAAAAAAAAAACAACCAATAAAATGGAAATATTTTTATTAATATTTATTATTTTGGTGTACGGTACTAGACTAACAATCATCGCATATCCTTTGTTTTTCCTGTAACGTTTTAAGTACAGCTCGCACGTTTTGTTATTGGACCCTCTTCTAACTCTCATTAGTGATTTAAGTTATCACCGTAATACTATATCCTAATTAATCTAATGTGTAGCTAAATAAGTGTAAATAATATAAGTTGTTTGACTTTTAGTCATCTTTTTAACCGCAGATGTTTTAATATAAGTATGTTTGCCATTCAATTAAATGTTACTATTAAATTACAATAATTTTTAAACATGTATAGCCTATATTACTCCCCACAGTTCTAGAGTTGAAGTGTTTGGTTATTAAAAAAAGGTCCCTGTTCTTCTACTTAGGATTAATTCATCTAATTTGAAAGTGTATGCTTATCATTAATACGATATATAATTGTTTCAATTTGAAACCATACTATTACAGTTCAAAATATGCGCAAAACCCAAATTTACGTATTATTTTTTAACTATATTATTGTTTATTTGTAATAGTTATTTGTTTATATAGTTTTGTTAGTTCTTGGCATTGTTTGTTCTGTTCATTCTCAGTTGTGTAAATAAGTCATATTCGAATTGTTATAATTAAAAACACCACAGAGTGCGGCTATAGTTAATTTTGTTATTATTTAGACTGTGGTTACTTAAAATTAGTTATTTCTTATGTTATTGCTGGTCACGCTACTTGTGAAGTGTTACCAGTGTAATTCCAGAGTGTCTTTTCCAGAGAAATTGAAAATATAAATAAATTGCAGTTTATCCATACTTTCACATCTAGTAAAATAATAGTATGAAAAACAGATGTGTTAACTTTAATTATATTCGCCTTAAACATACGTTTTACAATGGTCTGATTCAATCAATATTATAAATCGGTATTTTTTAAAGGGGGACATAAACAAAATTTGCAATAATTTCACAACCTGATTAAAATAATAAAAATTGAATCTAAATAATCAGTAGTCTAGTTATATTCTATCGCGATAATATTTCCTAACCAATTGCAATTGACATTGAGATTGTTTTTCTCAAGAAGTAATAATAGAGTCACAACTCTTCATGATTCCGAAAAAAATAAAAACTGACCATTCACCAAACAATGAAATATTTTACAAACAATCATGCAATTACTTGGAACCAAATAATATGTTAATGTTACAGATAGTAATAATAAAACATATGTATATAATAAAATTAAAAATAATGCTATTTTAACCCTTTTAAGGCCGGGCGAAAAATTTACTGTCACTGACAAAATGGCCAGACATTATTTTCAAGGTTATGGCCTAAAAGGCCAGGCTCAAAACAGTACATAGTACAGTGTGCTACATATAATTTTACAACTCAGCTATTTATTGTCTGATTGTTATGATTTTTTTTTTATTTTGTTTTTCAAGAAATGCCCTACAATACAGTAATAAATAAAAAGGATTAAAATGAAAATAAAAAAATAAAAAACGCAGTTACATTAAAAAAAATTTTTGTTCTAAAAGAAAATTTAAAGTTTTTTTTTTTTTACTAGTTCTAGAAAAAATTTGTTTGGTAACAAAATATGTTTTATTTATTAGACTGTCTAATAAAGAATAAGTACTGAGAGTTTCAATGACCCTGCTCAAAAAATAAATTACTGAGCCCCGGACATATACATATGTGCACAGGTGCTATTTTCCTTATTTTCTAATTTATGAAGTGTAATCTTACCTTCAATTGACTTCATATTTGAAAACATGTCCAAGTGGATGGCAACAGTACTTGAAAAGTCTAATAGATGTGACACTCACATAGCAAACACATAGTATAAAAAAAATTAACTAAAAACTAACTGATTTCCATATTTACAAAGCAATATTTACAATGTTTATGCACATAAATGCTTATGAAAACATTCTGCATGAACACCTTTCTGACATTTCATACAGAAGTTTCTTGATCTCCTTCTCTGTTCCTTAGTACTACAAACAGAGCAATTTTTTTCTTTTTTGTCTTGTAGCTTTCCGATTCCGAATTGTGCAACTGGCATGTCTCCTCCTCCTCCTAAATTTGGTGGTACATTTTTAGTCAATAGCCATTCCTCTGAAAGAGAGTCTATTATTGAGATAGTAAAATTTAATCTGGACATTGGCTTTGAAGTACAGTTGATTTTATATAGAATATAAGCATTCAACACTATCCGTGAAAAAATGTTGAATACAACCTTCCTCCAATATTTTACCGAACGCCTTTCATCTAAATATGCGTAGAGCATTTGATCTGTTGAATCAATTCCCCCCATGTTCTTGTTATATTGGTTGATTATTTTTTCTTTCTTTTTTATTACTAAATTTCTACCTCGTAATCGACTGGTCTCAATAGTCCCTACATCTGCATTTGAGGAAATAAGTACTACCTGAGATTTTTGTGAGGCCTTCTCTCTGTAGGCTAAACCCAACAATTCATCGCTCCTGAGGTACTTTTTTTCACCAACTTTGTATTGTCTTGTTAGCTCTTGAGGTAATCCTATTCTGTTTTTCCTAATTGTTCCAGTCAAAAATGTCATTTTACTGTACAAATATTCAGCAAGAGGAATGCTTGTAAAAAAGTTATCTACAAAGAGATGGTAACCTTTGTTGAGGTAGTTACCCATTTCTAAAAGTTTTATACAGACTGAGTAGGCTAGTCCATGTTCCTTGATAGCATTTTTTTCATTAGTGTTCTTTGCACCTTTATAACAAAAAATCCCTAAACAGTATTTAGATATGGAATCGCAAAGTACCCAAAGTTTGATGCCCCATTTGTGGTGTTTTTTGTTTGGCATATATTGCAGGAGCTGGGTGTGATTTTTGGTACCAATCAGTGATTCATCAATGCTAATATTTTGATTAGGGGTGTAGTAATGGCGGAATAATAAGTTTACGTGGTCAATCAACGGTTGAAATTTTGCAGTAGGGTCATAATCAGGTGTCCCATGTTTACCAATGGCATCATTATTGACTAAGTGAAAAAATCGTAACAGTTCTTCAAACCTGTTTCTAGTAAACATTCTGTTGAACCAAGGTGTTGCCTGTGAAGATTTAGTGTTCCAATAATGGTCAATAGTGGGTTTTTTTATAATCCCCATATTCAAAAGAACGCTGATGAACGCTTTCATCTCGACTACACTGGTCTTTTGCCAAATTTTGTTTGCATTGTTAGCATTGAAGTAAGCCTGAGCATATCTATTTGTTTCTTTCACAAAGGTTTGCAATAAATTAACAGTGAAAAACAATAATATATAAGTAATTGGTTCAGAGTCAGATGGTGGGGCATGTTTTATTCCAGGGGATTCATTGAAACTAAAATTGTGGGAATAGCCTACATTATTGTCATCAATTGGGACCCATGTCCTATTTTTAGAGCTAGAAGTATCAGCAGGAATACATTTACTTCCTTTTGGCCTTCCCCTAGGTCTGGAAGGTGATTCGTTGTCAGAGGAATCACTACTACTCAAAGACAGCCTAGGCCTACCTACATTAGGTGGGGTTATGTTCAATTTCGATGGGCCCGGTTTGTCTAAATCTAATACAGGGTCATATGATGGGTCCTCATCAGTATCATCAATAAAGTCTGATTCAGTATCAGAGCTAGAAATAGTAGGCCCATCTAAGGGGATAGAGGAGTCACATAAATTGATATCATCATCTTCTTGAACGAATGCAAACAATGTATTTTCACTTACTGGTGAAGTACAACGACGTCGTTTTCGGTCCATTTTGTAACATAAATAACCCACAAAACACCAATAACTAATCAAAATTTATATAAAATCACATCCACAATAAACAATAACACTCACTCCATAAATAAACACAACGAACTGTCAGCCGCCAGCTGCCTGCATTCACGAAGCGTCAGTCAGCTGACGGCCAAAGGTAACTAAATTATAATAGTTTAGAACATCATGAGGAAACTAGAAATGGACTATATTCTTGTTATATATGTATAATATGAAGTTTCAGCTTTCATTTGAATGTGAATACGACTTATTCGGGGACTAAATTGACGAACAGTGAGCGAAATAGAACAGAGCCGATAAATCGGCTCAATGCCGTTCTCGGACGGAAAACCTTGAGCCGCGATATCGGCTCGCGGCCGTTCTCGATATCAAACTTCGAAGCCGATAATTCGGCTCATCGCCGTAAAAGGGTTAAATTAAATGCCTATACACAATTGTCTGAATCAGGCCATAAGATGAAAGCTATTTTTATCTTGTATAGAAGTAAATTAGTGGTTTTGTTATGATTTGTTCTAACCCTATCATGCAATTTGAATCTCATTTGGGTTTTATATTTTGCCCAGTATTATTCTATATAAATATCATAGGCCTATTTCAATATTTATTTTGTCAAAGAAATAAATAATGTCACATTTTTTAATATTTCACTATAGGCTATTATATATTCCTGGAATATTTGCAGATTAATTTCATAATTGAAAAGAGAGTCATTGATTGGATTTGAAAACAATTTATTTTTTAATCAATTACCGCATATGAAAAAACTAATGATTGAGTACAACAGTCGATTTAATCACCTAATCGATGGTTAAAATGCAATAAATAAAGATTTTTCAGATGGGCTATATAATATGAAAATGTTTACTTAAATCAGCAGTAATTATCGCCAGCATTGCCGATAAGTTAGCGGTCTATTCAAGTGTGTCTATTTACAAATGCACGGTGTGTTAATCATATAAATCAATATGGTGTTTTAATTTATTCAGTGATAAATATTTCTTTATTCAATATGAATGTCACACTGAGTTTTACTGTAATAGTATCAACACAGTATTCTTTATTATTCGAAAGAGATGCAAGCAAATATAAAAACAGAGAACCCGGCTAAACGTTGGCCATATGGAATAACGTAAACAATTATCTAAGCAGGACGTTGTTTGTGTGTGGGACCTGAGGAAGGAGAGGGCGGGGCAGCTGTCTGGAGAATGGGAGAGTGGGTTAAGAGGAGGGAAGTGAGAGAGAGAGAGAGAGAGAGAGAGAGAGAGAGAGACGGAAGAGCGTGCGAGAGAGAGAGGAAATAGGGCTATGCGCAGCGCAGCGTGGGGCCTCAAAACAGTTTTGGGGCCTCGCCACAACTCTCCCATATGGATGGAGTATCTCTTTATATAGTAAAATCAATGGTTATACCATAAAGGAAAACTAAGTATTTGATTGGTTAAATATTGATGGGAAAAGGCAAACTACACCATAGATCTAGATAAATATCGAGGGGGAAAATCCATAGAAAAGAAGAATTCTATTAGTTATTAGTAGCATTTACATTAATCATGTTTGCTTACAAATAGTACAAATACAATAAAATAAAATATTATTTGAAGTATATTGAATTGTAACATGTTTAAAAATACCTGTGATAACTATGAATGAATAGTACAGTTGAAAAACTAACTGTAATTTGTTCTCAGGATGAATAATATCCTGTCAGGAAATATGGTTCAAGAGGGAGCTGGTAGAATTGATATGCTGTTGCATGCGTAAGTAGCTGATTAGCTTTAGTAATAATATCTTTGAACACATTGCAAAATAAACAAGAAAAGTCCAAGAACATCTATGTTTATGATCAATGCTGTATTATAATAGTGTCTTTTTGCAGAAAAAAACCCAAAAATAGGTACAAAATAGAACTGTTGTTAAATTACAAAAGTAATTTTTATATTTTGTGATTGATAGATAAACAGGTGTAGCCAATATATTTTCATCATTTACTAGTAATTGTGCTTCTGGTAAATTGTCTTGGTACACCATGCTGAGGTTTTTCTCTTCATTCTATTTTATCTGAATTTGCTGTAGGCCCACACAGATTGGATATGAAAACCACTATTTGCACTGTAAAAAAGACGCTGACTTTTCATTGATTTAAATTTTTTAAATGTTCACTGCATACAAGTTAAATTTTAAAAGTATATGGTGCTAGCGTTAGTGGCAGATCAGTTGATTTTGATGGTAAGAAACCACGTATATTTATTTTGTTCACTGAATAGTAAGTTGTCAGCACTGGTGTTAATCATAGTTACCACTATCAACTAAAGTGTCTGAACAAAGTCTTTTATAATGGTTTAACATCACTATTTTTTATGTTATTGCAAGTTATTTTTTTATTTGTGCGTTTTTGTATATTTCATCAGAAATTATGATGAATTAAAAAAAAGTGTGTTGAAACATTTTAAAAAATCTAAGCATAAAACTTCAGAACGAAAATAAAATAAACAAAGCCTTTGTGTATGGTATGGTTTATTTTACCAGAGAAGTAAGCCCTGTGTTAGTAAAGTATTTTGACAAATTTCATGAAAAGACCAAGAAGTTGGAACTTGCGCATATTCTAAATTTATTTTTCCTTTAGATCCCTTCATAAAAATCAGCTCCAAGTCGCCAACTCCAAGTGTACTGTTCTTTCATGAAGTATATGTAAGATAGTTGGAGGTTCTCTAAAGGAAGGTTCTCTCTCCTTGTGCTTCCCAGGTACTTCGAAAAGTACCATAGTAGCTTTCAGATAGCCCTTTAGTTTGGAACTATCACAGGGCTTTAGGCCTTCAAATGATCTCGGTCAATTCAAACTTGATTTCTTAGCTCATATAGAAGATGTTAACAGCTGGCTTTGACTTTGACACAACTTAATGTCAAAGTCTGAACCATTAAGTTGTGGGAGGTTTCCACATACATTTGTCTATAACTACCCCTCTGTTTGGAATCCCGCTGCTCCGTCAGTTTGAGAGCTTAACTATTAACATGATGGCCATCTTAATGGACGATAGGGCTTCCTGGTATTATTCGCTATCTTGCCCCAGCACGGTTTTGTTTTGAGAAATTGGTAATCAGTTTTCAATCCTTACAGGAATTATAGCTTTTTGCCAAGTAATGCCGCAGAATGTGGGCTCATCCAAAAACCTACATTTACATCAGGATTCTTGTTTCCACTGGTCCATTCTTGGACCAGCTTTTTTTCTCCATTTGTAAAAATTCAACCGAATTACTTTGGCCAGATTTGGCTTTCAGGGCATACGCCTTTGTTTCCTTTCCCTCTTGTTGCTCCTTTTGTTTTTAATATAAAACTAGCGTTCAAGTTCTTTCATCAATTAGTGGCTGTGCTGTTCTGTTTACAATAAATGAAAAACATTTTCGTATTTTAATGTTTAGTTACCATCAATTTAATAATGTTGCTGTTGTTGATTTAAGTCAAATAAAATAAAAATTATCTTCCTTAAAAAAAACAGATGCACATTTTTCTTCAGGTTTATTGTTTATAAACTACACAGTATAAATTATGTAAATAAAAATTGTGCATCAATATTATATCTTTGAAAATAGTCCTTAAATCCAGCCCAGCATCACAGGAAATCCTCAATGCACCAATAGTTGTAAATTGGCTCAAATACTTGTAAATTATTTGAAAGATTATCTATAAAAGATTTAGAGTGTTTGAAATATTTTCTGAATGTGGTGGAAATATTACAAAATTGATACAAGTGCGTGAGTTGTACAATATACAGTAGACACAAGTTAAGTTTTAAAAATCATTCACATAAAGCCTATTTGTGTGTGCAGCGCATTATGTGTAAGATTAGGCTCAGAAAAGAGTAATGTCATACACAGTTTGGTTTGCTGACATATACGAGGTATCAATCCATTATTATTTTTTGTGTGAAAGAAAAAGCAAAGCTTTCTCTAGGTTACACTAGTACCAACATACCTTTTGGACAAGGCGGTGGGTAACCGCAAACTGGCAGTCAGGCGTGCCTTAGCTGACAAAGCTACTCCCCCCTCTCACTACGACTGACTAATCACTTTTAGATCACATAAACCGTTGTTTAGAAAGACTATTAAACATTCTTCTGAACTCTAGCGGATCCCACTGGAACTACAATTTATTAAATTTTATAAAATAGGGTCTACCACATTTTGGCCCTAATGCGGGGCTGGGAATATATCTGTTTCCCGCGTTGCAAGGCTTAAAACACATCATAAACCTTTTTAGTGCTATGCTGCTTGGCCTATGGATATACTCAAAAGTGCTAAGCAGTTGTGTGCAAAAATGTAGAGTTTTGGTAAAACGCTCATAGATTCGTTATTTTTTGTCATATCTTCATACTTTTTGTTTTGCATTGTAACAAAATAAACTAAGAATAGCCCTATAACAAGAAAATGCATACAAAAGTATTTTTATTTATAAAAAAATAAATATTTTTTTAATTTTATTTTTGTAATTATGTATAAATTAAGAGCGCCTAAATTTTTAAAAAAGTTTTTACTTATTCCATCGAAAAGAGCATCTAATGAAGAATAAAATTCATATATTTTCAGTTCATGTTTATAAAAAAATAAGAAGTATAGAGGAAATATAAAAAATATTGTCCTCGCAAAAATTAGTTGACCTCAATCTTCTTTCGCAAAAAAAAATTTAAAAAGTCGATTTCGGCAACCAAATGGCCATATTTTGATTCTCTAATACCTTTGGAATAAAATGACATCGATAGCGGCCAGTAAAATAAACAAACCTATTATATATATATATATATAAAATAAGTAGTGTCTACTATGTAGACGCTCACACTCTTGGACATGAATACAGCGTCTACTTAGTATTATGTCTAATCTTACATTTTATCTTACATAAGACGCTGTAAGATGTTAACTAAAGGGGTTAACACATTCAGTGCTAAATTTCACATTGAGAATGCAGTATGGTAAGCCTATAAGCAATGCTAATGGGAGTTTGAGAGCTACAACTCTGTATAAAAATGTTGGGGAGATGTTTATTGTAATGGTATTAACTAAATAATATAATAATATATTTTTTAAATTAAATATATGCTTTAAAAATGTATAGCCTGTAGAGATTTATTTTTAAAAGGCCTCTGTTTAATTATACTGTATTTTAAATTAGTAAATATTGATTTTCAATTTTGAAATTTAGTATAACCCTACATAAATTATATAATAAGTCGAATTTGTTATAGTATAACAATAATAAAAAGTAGTTAACATTTTTAAGAAATGATATGAAAAAGTCTACAATTGAGGAGGTTTTTTTATTTTTTTTGTCAGGAAAGTTTCATCAGTGAGAAAGTTGTAGATAAACATTGTTACTTGTTTTTTTTATTTTTTTTACTAATATGCATGGTTCAGTCGATAATAAGTAACAAAGAAACATGACTAACTGTGTGCACAGTGGACATTGTGTTTTTGAGGGCCACACTGTACCACCCACAATTCCATTGTTGCTTAAATGACTAATTGTGAACCCTAGAGAAATGCAATTAATTTCTTATATATTAATGCAATATATTCTATTTAAAAAATACATAGCTGAAAGATGTAATTTTAATTATAGTCAATGCATAACTACACATAAAGCCAGCTATTATTTTTCGGTTTAGTAAGGCAGTCAGTATGAGTTCAGCTCTTACCGGGGGACTGTATATCACTCTCAGCCTCTTGCTATATGTCGTAGGATGAATGTGATGATTTATTTTCAATCTGTTCTGCAACACCCACCAGGCGTGTGATGTGATTCTGTGGCACAGGCTGAAAGTTCACCAAAATAAACTTTTTCTTAGGATATACCAACCTCAAATGGCCCAAAGTAAGTGTAGGGAAGACAAAAAAATTCAGCTCCTTGTAAGGTATATGTTTGGTGCATTAATACAGAATATGTTAGCACCAACATGTATAAGGGTGGGTGGGTAGGTCAATACCACTGCACCATTAGGGGTGGGCGGGTGGGTCAATATCACTGCACATGTAGGGGTGGGTGGGTTTGTCAATGCCACTGCACATGTAGGGATGTTAGTGTGGGTTAGTGTGTTAGGGTGGGTTAGTACCACTGCATGTGTAGGGGTCGGCGGGTGGATCAATACCACTGAACGTGTAGGGGTGGTCGGGTTGGTCAATACCACTGCACGTGTAGAGGTGGGCGGATGGGTTGTACGATTGACATTATGTAAAATAATATGGCATACCTGAAGTACATAATATATTAAAAAATAATAGCTTGCCGCAAACTTGAAATAATTGTCAACTAAATTAACCACTCTTGCTCTATATTAGTTTGGTTGGGTAGAAATGGAAGGATGTCTTCTAACTGCAAGAGATAACTAGCTTATTATATTGTGATAGCACAACAACGCACCACCCTATTCCTTCCAATATGTGGGCAAATTTATTTGGGCATTCATCCATAATCCTGTCAATTCCATTTCTCCTAATACCATTATCTTATCCCATTGTTTTCAATACCACTGGAATAAACTAGATTAAATACCAATGATCGTAAACAATTTTGTTGTTGTTGTCAAAGTGAGTAACAAACAACACAACCAAAACAAACATAATCTAAACACGCAAATTCAGAAGGATGATTTCAACACATTGTAATGATAAATCTAACATGTATTTTTAACATGTACAGTACTTGCAACTATTCCAGCAATCTGAGCTGAACTCATCTTAATCAATCCTAAACTTAAGCATGTCCTACAAAAACTAATGATTTAAAATGAAAATTTTCCAGGTCTCAACAACTTGCACAGCAAATGGAAAATGAAAATCCAGCCCTCGTGGAGCAACTGCGACGTCATATGGGCAATGGCAGTGGTGGAAGTGGAGGGGGCAACTCAGAAAACAAGCCTCCTCCAAACCCTGAATCGGACTCTTAAACTATCTCCATTTTTTTTTTTTTTTAATTTCTTTTAATTATTTGTTAGTGTTTTCCATATATTTCTAAAATTTGGTTGAGATAAAATGGTGTTTTACAAAATGCTGTTATCAAAATGCCTTATATTTTGCTAATTTGTTCAATTTTTTATGCGTGAAGATGTTCGCATCGTTTGTGCTCTGTATAGTTAATTTTATATTGCCGTAATTTTTAAAATGTAATCCCTTCATTAATTGACATTTACTGTGTGACTTTAAAAAAAGGATTTTTTAAGTTAATGGACAACTACTGGGAAAACTAAATCAAAAAAATTATACAACTTTTTTACTGCTTCAATGTTTTTAAGGTTTATTTTCTTATACCAACAAAATTAGCTGAAAAGGAGAAAACATGAATACTCACATTTCCCAACAATGTCCACCTTACCACTTAGGGTCGGTGCCTCTACTTTTAATCCCTTGTTGCTCTTCAAAGCTTCCATAAACATTGTTTGAACATGTGAGGGTAATTTGGCCTATTTATTTGAAGCAGTGTTAATGTAAAAAGGGCACAGAGCACACATTTGTCGGACCAGACTGCTTATTGAGAAGTGTTATCTATTTTAAGTGTTTTAATTCATTTTTAATTTTCAAAATCACTACTTCAGAATCCATTTATGATTTTTAATAAATAATTATTTAAGCCGAAGCTAATGGAATGTTTGTATACAAGTACAATTGTTAAAACTCATATTAATAAATTTCATTGTGATTAAGTTTACTTTAACAAATTTAACTGTCTACTTATATTAGCAGTGGTTAGCATAAATTCAACTTAACTTGTGCAGTATTGCCAGAAACATTACTATCTTCCAAGGAGCACATTATTCAAAGCGGTCATCCTCTTAAATTGTTGATAAATAATTTAATTTTGAAATGTTAATTTTATCTTTAATAACAAGTAATTCGGTTTTGCATGTCAACTGATTAAGAGTCTGTGGAAGAAAAAAATTCCCCTTAAATATTATCATGAGTTGTTTTTTTAATATTGTGTATGTACTGTAATTGACCTATCTTATTCAGATATTAAATTGGTTCTTAAGTAGTGATGCTCTTCAAATACCATTCTGTCATTGTTCGTGGTACTATTTAATGTTTGGTTTACTGTTGTATCTATAATGTAATAAGACTGCAGTTGCTACGAATAATAACTCAAATGTTATTTTTTGTTATTGTTTCGGTTTTGTCTTAAAGGAAGACATGTGTATTTTTGTTTAAAGTGTAAGAATATTGTAAAAAGTGTTCATACAGTTTATTAAAATACTTAATTTCATATGGTTTTTATTTGTCAAATGAAAGTACCCTCTTTAGTATACTGTATTGGTATAGAAGTAAAATTTTCAACGATTGTTAGGTTAGTAATCAACCCTCTACTTGGGAAATAGGCATTATCATTAACAAAATGAAACATAAGTTGTAGAAGGTTTTGTTTTGTCTTTTTAATACCGGCAAAGAGTCAACACAATGCTTGTTTTCAGCAAGGACATTACAACTGAATGTAATGTCAACAATCTATGTCCATGGTAAAATTCTGAAGATAAGTTAAATTTAGTTATTAACAAAGACTACACTCATTCATCATGTTCATTCGCAAACTATATTCACCTATATCTGATGATCAGCATCCTAATGGTAAATAAATATAATCACATATGCAGTAAACTTGCCTATCCTTAACGAGTTTTTAACCCTTTGCATGCCAAAAAATAATACTACGAAAACTTGTATGAATCCCTACATAGTGAAGAATTAAACAATATTAAATGTCTAAAGCTAATTTGTTTTTTTATTTTTAACAGAGGCTCCAATTCCCCCCTACTGATCTTTGACTAGCCAACGACACTGGCCAATTGAACTCCCAAGTAAGTGTCCATACAACCTTGAGGCCCAAACGTGCAACACTTGAGAAATAGAGATATACTGGTTGAGTGTAAATTGAATTACACAGTCAAGAATTATATTCTGCTTTCAGCATCCATATAAACCTGCCATAATCGTTATCCATACTCCAAAAAATGGAGCTCTTGGAGCAACAATTTTATTCTCTTGACCAGTATGGCCATAACACTTTTTAGAAAAAGTAGCAAGTCAGTCATTTTAATATGATTTGACTAAACAACGTCTTTTTCAGTGTTTTTGCTACGCTGATAGTGTCTTTTATGCCACCCTTGTTGACTGGTGATGTTCACCTCCTATTTTTTATTTCAATTATTGACTGAAAAGGTTTCTGTTTTTTTATAAGTCTTAATTATTAAGCTATAAGAATTGTAAGATAATCCATGGCAACTTTATCCAGGCCATGATTAAAGAATTAAATGAAAGATTTATAGCAGTCGTAAATTTTTTGTCTGTGGTAACTTGTGACAGCCATTCACATTTTACGTGCCTTGCTTTTTAGTGTGGTATATAATGAGTGTCTTAAAGCAAGTAATTTCAAGTACTCTGAGTGCCCAGAGCCAAGGAATTATATCACTCCAATTAGGAGTTCTACAACAATTTTGACTGAGGGGCCCAATGAGCTGTCTGTAAATTCTAAAGTTCACTCTGAAGGTTTACCGTAGATTTCTGCATCGGAACTTCTGTTAGCTATCCAAAGGATTGTGGATGGAAGGACAGCTGAAGTAACAGAAGAAAACAAATAGTTCTTGCCGCCAAGTACATGTAACTCAACCAAAACTCAGGGAAACAGGTCTTCTAAATAAAATCAAGTCTTTGCTGACCTAAAATCAAGCAAGCAGAACACCACCCTCTGGTGCAGTTTATATTCTTCTTTATGTCAACTCTGTAAACAATAAAAGAGGATGAAACATGGTTGGATGAAAACCAAGTTTCTGGAAGAGCCACAATGTTGAAGCTGGCAGTCAGGAGTTAAAAATCTCACTGGACTTAGTTTGCAGATGATGTACCAAAGTCCTTAACAATGCTAGAAACATTATTTTCGGTAATAATATGGTTGAACCAGTAATAAGCAAAGGCTTTTCTTTGCTAGTGCCACTACTCATAACCAGCCTGGAGGTTCAGCGCGTTTTAGGATGTTCATTAAATTGAAATTCAGGTCATTGATTGTGACAAGCTTTCTTGACTAAAGTGGACCATGAGAGAATACCAGAGTCTCGTCGCTGATCCACTTCTTGAACCAACGCAATCATAGGCAGTGACAACTGGGTAGCGAATCCTCTGGACCATAGTGGTTGTAGAATTTCAAGAGAGTGTGACGTCTATGATCTTAGTGTTCTCATAGACTCCCAAGCTGATTTTCTTTGAGAATGTAAACTGTGTTGAATCAAAAGCAAGGAGGAACAAGGGTCTTGCATGTGTTATCAGGTATTCCAATGAAAAGCACACTAGTTTAACACTGTACAAGTCCTTGGTTTAAAGTCACCTTGAGTTTATCACTGTTATTTGGAATAGGGAACAGATGCAGCTGTACAGAGAAAATTCCTGTCATGGTTGGTATAGAAGTTTCCTTAGCTAGGTGAAGTGGAAACGTGTGTAGTACTAAATTAATCAACCTGATTTAAATAAGTACTTTAGAATAGAATAAAACACCCACATACTATTTAAATGTTTGTTGTAGAGTAAAAATCTACAAATAATATAAAAGTGTATAGAATCAAAACAAACTAATGAGCTAACAATATTTTTATGAGCAAAATAAACTATAATCAGTTCTAATAAAACTTTCAAGTAGAATTTGTACACATTGCAATGAGAAATTGTAGAAATAAAGTATAATGATATAGAATAAAATACGCACAAATTTTTAATTAAATTCGTAATTCACTGTATTTTTAATTTCCCAAGTCTTACATACATAAAACACAATACACAAATTTATAAAGGATAACTGAACAAATACACTGGTGTAACCATACTGCGCAGCGCCTAACTGTCAGTGAGACGACGTGGATAGACTTTGTTGGCTATGCATGCAGCTCCAGATAGCAGACTGCCTGCAGTTTTATCTCGCTATTTATAAATGCAAATTAAATAAGCCGCAACGTCACTTGTGAGATCATTTATGCATAGGACAATGTTTCAAAACTTGCTGATATAAAATTATATCATCAAGACCAAAATAAAAATTAATTATTGGCTCTTTACGTATTTCAGGAATGACAAAAACTGATGTTGTTGGCTTGGTAAACATTAAAAAATTGAATAATAATCCAAGGAACATTACATCCAAGAATAATAGAACATTCTAATTGCCCTTATTCATGAAAATATGTCCAAATATATATAGTTAAATGTGCATACTAAAAATGAATGATGAATATTTAAACATAAAATTATTAATTTATTACAATAAAATAATGAACAAACAGAAAAATCATTTATTTTTAACTGTAAAATAATTTGCAAAATAATTGACTATAGAATGGCTGATTCCAACACAAAGGGATAGAAAAATGTTCTTCTAGAGCAGCGATATCCAGCTTGGACCACGTGTGGTCTGCAGCAAGGGTTCAAGTGGTCTTCTAGAAAGTTCTGTATAAATAATTTTACCAATACATCATTAGAAACTAAGAAAACAGTGTAATTTTCAATATACATTCCGTTCTATATAAAATTTCTGTCAGAAAGTAACTTTATTGTATAAACCCTGTGCCTGATAAAAAGGGACCTATTAATATAATACAGTAACATTATCTCAATATTTATTTGTTCCAATTAAAATCGTCAAATTTTTGTCGCATCAATATGATTTCTTATAACCAAATATTGAAATGTACTTGTTGGTGGCTACTAGACCAACATAGTCACTGAGAGACTGAGCGTTATAATATAGGCCTTTTATTGTATTTGCATAAGGTAGGCTTTTATGGGCCAGTTTTTCATCATATACAACTTACTTGCTGTATATCATTCACAATTTATAAAAAAAGTCATTACAATTAAGTTTAAATTTAATATATCCAAACTGTCTTGTGATCCACTGACACGTTTATAAACAAGGTGGTCCTTGGGGATAAGAGGTTGGGAGCCATTGTTTCTACAGAGTATATTGTAGAGTAGAAATCGGATTCCCTTTTGCCCTTAGCAGGGCCGCCCAGAGACTTTTGGTGGCCCCGGGGCAAAGTTTACCATGTGGCCCCTTCCTTCAATTCAAAATAAATTTAATTACTCTGATTGTCAAATATACTATAATTGATATTTTACTTTTAGCACATTCTACAATATGCTTACCATCTCTTTCGTTAGATAACTATTGTAATTAAGATTCTTTATTTTTCCATTTGGTTTAATCCAAAATTTTTCC
>JAQJVL010002842.1:0-79035 GCA_035578905.1 Stictocephala bisonia | reverse complement strand
ATTAGCTTAAATTAACATAGATCTGTAGTGAGAAGAGTGTGTGTTGTTTAAAATAGGCTTGTTTATATTAAGCGGTATGTTTGCTGGTTTCTATGCTTTAATTAGTATTAGCTTAAATTAACATAGATCTGTAGTGAGAAGAGTGTGTGTGTTGCTTAAAATAGGCTTGTTTATATTAAGCGGTATGTTTGCTGGTTTCTATGCTTTAATTAGTATTAGCTTAAATTAACATAGATCTGTAGTGAGAAGAGTGTGTGTGTTGCTTAAAATAGGCTTGTTTATATTAAGCAGTATGTTTGCTGGTTTCTATGCTTTAATTAGTATTAGCTTAAATTAACGTAGATCTGTGGTGAGAAGAGTGTGTTGACTAAAATAGGCTTGTTTATATTGATCGGTATGTTTGCTGGTTTCTATGCTTTAATTAGTATTACCTTAAATTAACATAGATCTGTAGTGATAAGAGTGTGTGTGTTGCTTAAAATAGGCTTGTTTATATTAAGCGGTATGTTTGCTGGTTTCTATGCTTTAATTAGTATTAGCTTAAATTAACATAGATCTGTAGTGATAAGAGTGTGTGTTGTTTAAAATAGGCTTGTTTATATTAAACGGTATGTTTGCTGGTTTCTATGCTTTAATTAGTATTAGCTTAAATTAACATAGATCTGTAGTGAGAAGAGTGTGTGTTGTTTAAAATAGGCTTGTTTATATTAAGCGGTATGTTTGCTGGTTTCTATGCTTTAATTAGTATTAGCTTAAATTAACATAGATCTGTAGTGAGAAGAGTGTGTGTTGTTTAAAATAGGCTTGTTTATATTAAACGGTATGTTTGCTGGTTTCTATGCTTTAATTAGTATTAGCTTAAATTAACGTAGATCTGTGGTGAGAAGAGTGTGTGTTGACTAAAATAGGCTTGTTTATATTAAGCGGTATGTTTGCTGGTTTCTATGCTTTAATTAGTATTAGCTTAAATTAACGTAGATCTGTAGTGAGAAGAGTGTGTGTGTTGTTTAAAATAGTCTTGTTAGTTTTGCAATGTTGCTGTACTAACTGCTATGTTTGCTATTTTTATTCTTATAACTAGCTTAAAATATATTGGGTGGTTTGTTTACTAGCCACGGTTTGGTAGCATGTGCTTTATTGTTTGTTTTTGTGGTCCTGTGGTAGCTTAACAGGGATCTGTGGAGAAAGAGTGTGCATTATTTGAAATTGATTTGTTAGTTTGGCAAGTAGGATACAGGCTATATATGATGTTGCTTGATCGGTTTTCTTTATGTCGGCAGCAGGAAGGATCTGTGTTTACTTTAAGTTGTCAAACTTTCAATTGTCAGTCTTTAAATTGTTTTACTGCTGAAACACCGAATCTCCATATCGTCTTAGTATGTTAGAATAGATGTAGTAGGATTGTAGCTTAAGTATGCTGTTTAAAATAAGTGCTTAGCTTTATTGATATATTCTATGCTTTAAGTTTAGTAGCAGCTTAGCAAGAAATAGTATGCTCTGTTGCTGGTATTCGTGGCAGTGTTGATATTAGATTTAGTAGTATAACTTAATTGTGGCTTGAGTATTGTTGTTTATAGCTGCGTCTTAATAGTCCGTTGTGAAAAAAAAACTGTTTATAGCGGATAATTTTGGTAATGTGTAAGAAACAGGTTGGGTTTTTGTGAGTTTATCTGTTGAAAGACATGGCGTCTAGCCCGCCGGCCGGTACTGAATGGGCGGGCTGACAGAAGTTGTTTGGTTGTGGGGGGAGTGGTGGGGAAAGACAATCGCAAAATGGAGGACTGTCCGGGGACCTCCATCCTCCGCCTCGATGTTAATCACCGGTCGGAGAATTTATGCAGCTATGAACAAACAACACTTTAAGTGATTTGCTCTGTGTTATCATGTACTTAACAGATTCATATTCTTAATTTTACCCCCGTGCCCTTGATGGATGGTTTTATATGTTTTAAGTCTTTGTTCTATGGCCATATAGGGGGATTCATACAATATTTCCCTAAGTCGTTTAACCAAAAGTGTACAGTTTTAATTGTAGCTAGGCGGACAATCGTTGGCAGCTAGGTGGGATGTACGTGATCGACTAACTGATACAATCTTATATTTTCCCGTGTTCTTGAAGGATGGTTTTGACTGCGTCTTACACGACATGGGCTTCTAGATGGGGAAATGTATACAGTATTTGGCACCGGGTTAAGAAAATCGTTTACCATAACCAAACGTGGACATGATGCACTTTTAGTTGTAGGCAGATTTTTTTGCGGGTACTAATTGCGTGTGCTTTCTGTTACAGAATGAGTCTCAGCCTAAAGCTAAACCAACTTGTGCAATCTCCCTCCATTCCCCGGGTGGATTTGAAGCTTTTGACTCGGCCGGAGGGCTACTACATCCTGGCGGCCCGGTCCATGGAGACCCGGTATGGGCGGGCTATAGTAGTAGAAGTAGAGACGGAAGAAGGAAGGAAGATGGCCTTCTTGCCGAAGAGGTTTTCCTCTTTGGACGAGGGGGAGGTGGGGGCGTTAAACGCGCCCAAAGCCTATAAGTTAAGGTGTACGGGGTTCCATGGGAACTCTGTACACCTTAAAATGTATTTGGCTGAGGGCTGAATTAGCCCTCAGGTCCAACTGATGTGTACACGTTAATAAATGTTTTTTCTGTAATTACCTGGTGTATTTTCTCTTGTATCCAAGCTGGGGGGGTCCCAATAGTCAAGGGTAACGCATACCTCCTTTAGGTGGCAAAAGCTGAAGCTCAACATTTGAGCGGACAGCAAACTAAACATTAAGTTGAGTGCACGCAGTTTCGTTGCTAATGTTTATAGCCGATAAGGATGTCGGCACCAGGTACTGCCAATGGCATCAGGAACCGGTCTTGCACGCTGCGGCCGGTTAACGGGCCAACTGACATTGCACCAAATGTCAGGGTCCGGACTTCAGTGAATGTCGTTGGCGGGCCTTGGCACTGAGATGACGATAATCATGAAGGCGGCCGACGTTTTTTCCTTATGGGAGAATAACATGCCTGCCTTCGATATGCGACTTTGAAGGCAGGCGGCCGACCTGCCGGCGCACAACGTTTTTTCCTTATGGGCATTTAACATGGTTGCCTTCGAAAGTGAAAACCGAAGGCAAATCTATCTACTATCATGTTTCGGTATAAGTGTTAAAACACATTTTTTATTTGTTGTCAAAGGATATTTTCAGAACAACTTTTGGAACATAACAAATAATTATAAGAAATATTGATGAAATGATTATACAATATTTTCTATTTTAATTTAAAGAAAACACTTAAAAATGAATATAATATGTGTTTAAAATATATTGGATATATTTTTCCTGTAGAAAACATTTGGAAAATAATGACATATTTTAAAAATATTTTTTAAATATTCCTTGCTGTGTGGGATGTATATTATAATGTTCTGTAGGTATAACAAATTGAAAACTTATTATTAATTGAAAATATTTACTTTGTAATTGGTAAATATGTAATAATGTAATAGATTTGTTTTCAATCAAGGAAAGAAGTTGACATTGGTTAATTGAATGGTTAGTTGTTCCACCACTACATAGCTTCAGTGCTAAGTAACTTATGCATACTTGTTTTGCCACGGCAAAGCTCCAGGTGCATTGAAGTACTCGCAAAAGTTATCTCTCACATCGAGTCCGCTGGAGCAACCACCAACAACTGCTTGACCATTAACACTAACCATGGGACAAGTTAAACTGTCCTCAAATATAAATCCATCTCGCTTTCTTACAAAATTGTGAAGAACACAACAACATTTTACAATGGTGATGGCAAACTCAAAACGAACCAAAATGCATGATGCAATACTCGCCACTTGTTGCTCAGGACACCAAATGAGCATTCCACAACTATCCTTGCTATACAATGTCGGTAATTGTAAATTCGTTTTTGAGGTGTTAAAGTCTTTTGTGGGTAAGGTCTCAAAACATTACTTGAAAGGCCGAACGCTTCGTCGCCTAGGAAAACAAAAGGCAGGCTAGGACCAACTTCTGTACCGTCTGCAGACAGCAAAGGTTGTTCTTCTGGCATATTTAGTTGACCGCTCTTCATTCTCTTATAGAAATTCGAGTCTTTAAAATTTGTTGAATCCCCTTCACGGCCGTACGCACCAACGTCTATAGCTGTGAAGTTGTATTGAGCACCACAAATGCCCAACAGAATTAGGGAGTAAAACTTCTTGAAATTGAAACACTGTGATCCCGAATTAGGCGGGCATTGTATCCGTACATGTTTGCCGTCTACAGCCCCAAGGCAGTTAGGAAAGTTTGTTATGGCGGCAAAATTTCTTGCTTTTTCCAGCCACATTTCCTTCGTTGGAGGGGGCATTTCAAAAGGATGAAGCACTTCCCAAATAACTTCGCATGTTTCATTAACAATTAACGGTACGGTTTTCCGTGAAACATGAAAATCAAATTCCAGATCAGCAAAGGTCATTCCCGTTGCAGGGTACCTGTAACATAGAACAAATTTTTAAAATTTGGACTGAAAATAAATCATAATAAACTTCCCAATTTTCAGATTGTATTAAAAAATTCTGATTGTATTTAAAAATAATTTGTTATTTTAAAATTAAACCACTGTGTTGATATATTGCATTTATGATAATGTTGACGTTCTTTTACAGCGAAGGAGCTCATGAAAAAGTGGAAAGCTTTAGGAGATAACGATGTAAAAGAGTTTAAAGAGCAGAAGAAAGTTCAAATAGGAGTACCTGGTAAGAAACGGAAGACTTATGTATTTTTTGAACAACTGTCATTTTTGGCTCCTCATGTTCTTAGAGTTGAGCGCACAACATCAAACATAGGACCTCCACAAACAGTTCAAGGAAATGCCGAGATTGAAGAAGAAAACACAGAACCAAATGAATTGAATAATATCGGTACCGTTACTGAAACAGATCAACTTGCTGCCATAGTTGAACACCAAAAGAGGCAAGTAAACACAAAAACCAGCAGAACAGCAATTGCAAAATCTATAGCCTCAACAACCAAAGAGCTCACACAAATTTTATCTAAAAGTGTGGAACAGCAAAAGGAAGAGAGATATGCTAAGAAGTACGGAAACAAGTCATTTTTAATGTCTTTCATTCCAATGATGGATAAGTTACATATGGAAGCACAAATGCAAGCACGATTTAAGATTCTACAAGTGTTCAATGACTTATCTTAGGCCCGCCGCAAATTGGACCTAGCACACGCACAGCCCACGCCCATCCCACGCGTGGGACAGTTTGTGGAGCATGGTTGGCAATACTGCACGGCAACTTGGACCCAGCACACGCACAGCACAAGCCAGTCGCATTCCACGCGTGTTCTAGTTTGTGCAAGTGACACAGTTTTCGTGGCTCGTGTGTAGCGTGGGCAAGCTCGTGTGTGATCATGGATACGGAAAAGCTGATTTGTTTGGTGCAAGTATACCCTGTCTTGTATGATACAAGTGACCCAGATTACATGAAATCGAAACTGAAAGACCAAATATGGGAGAAAACAGGAACAGATCTTGGAGTGGAAGGTAAGTTTATTTCCGTATATTACATTTCATGTTAGGTACATTTGTTCAATATTTCCCCCTTTCAATTGCTCTTGCTTGCCACTCAACGAATCCTTATGTACTGTTGAAACAAACTTTGAACTTTTCTCTGATGTCAAAGGCTTCTGTCGTTGTTCTTGAACGGTTTCTTGGCAAAGCAACGAATTTGTTTTGTGCATCACTACTATTTAATTCTTCGTCTTCCTCAGCTGGTTTTGTTCCCGTCAAGACCTTTGTTCTCAGATAATTGTGTAGTACAGTAGTTGCTTTCACTACATCATCTACGGTATCCAACTTGCATTCAAAAGGTCGTTTGTAAACTCGGAATCTGGCGGCTAAAATGCCAAAGGCGCATTCAACAGTTTGACGTCCTCGTGATATCCTATAATTATACACCTTATTTTCAGTATTCCCTGTAACTTTTTTCTTAGGATAAGGCCACATTAAATACGGAGTAAGTGGAAAAGCTTCGTCCCCGATAAGCACATGGGGTGTATCTTCCTTTTGGCCTTGTAGCGGTTTTGGTTTAGGTAATGCAATTGAGCCACTGTTTAACTGTTCTCCGCGGTTCGAGTTCGAAAAAATATTCCCATCGCTAAATCTTCCCATCAAACCGACATCAACCAATGTAAAACGATAGTGCGAATCCACTGTTGCCATTACAATCACTGAGCAGACCTCTTTGTAGTTGAAAAAAGAAGAACCACTATTAAGTGGTTTTCGAACGCGATGTGCTTACCATCTATTGATCCAGTACAGTTATATACTTGCCACCTCCTTTCAAAATCCAATGCAATACTTTCCCACATTTCAATTGAAGGGCTTAGCATGAAGATTGGTTGCAAACGTCGCCAGATTGCTTTGCAAACCTGTGAAACTATCATTGATACTGTACGTTCTCCCATTCTATAGTTCAAAGCAATAGTTTTGAACATATATCCAATTGCAAGATATCTGAATTAAATTGGAAACAATTAGTTTTAACAGTATGTTAATTTTGAAGATGGTAGTTCTAATTTAAACTTTAAATATGAACTTGAAATTTAACCAAGATTAGAGAAGACTCACGGAGTCATTTGATGCAAGTTAGGCTACTTAGTCTTTGGCAGTTTTTTTTTTTTTTTTAATTGGTAGTAAAAGGTAATTTAAACAGTATGACTTGGAAAACAATTGGTAACAATTTGTATTCACGAAATTTAGTGAAGTTTACCGGTTTTAGGTGCTGTTGCCAAGGCGCGGTGGATAAAACTGAGAGAATGTCATCGGGAAGCATTGAGGGAGGCAAAAAAAGAAAAGTGGACAGAAAGAAGTTACAATTAGACCATGGACATACCAAAAACAAATGGAGTTTTTGTTAAATTTCATGAAAAATAGAAACACCGCTTCCAACGTAACATCAGAAGAACCGGACAGTGCCGACGAAAACAATGATGAAACACAACTCGATGATCCATTCAACACCATCGAAAATGACCTCGAACAGCCAGAACCTTTGGAAACACCAGTAAAAAAGATTAGAAAAGACTGTGTTCCAGAAAATAGCACTTCCACCAAAAACGATCCAAAAAAGAAATCAACAAAAATACTCATGTGGAACAATTCTTAAAGAACTATGAAGTTAGAGCGAAACAACGCGAAGAAGCTAGAGAAAAATTGTTCAGTGAACGTCAAGTATCCAGAGAGAAAGATGCGTTGTACCATTTTTTTTCTATGTACAACACTAAAAAGGAGCTTCCTCTTTCTTATCAACGAAAGATTCGCAATGGGATATTTAATATCGCGACAAAAACTGAAGAACAATATGAACTGGACACAGCAGAGGAACAACCGATCCGGGTGACTCCATCATCTACATACGCATCGTCGTCTAACCACTCAAATTACGAGACCTTGTAGGAGCAATTTACAGATTTTTTTCATGCTAGTCCGTCTTTGCTGCAGGATAACCAGTCTGCTATGTCCCCAACCATGCCCAACTACCCTAGACTTTGAAGTTTTTTTTTTTCTGATGAGCCGCTTTGTGTGATTTATGAAATACTTTGTATTCCAGTGTTAATAAAGACTTTGACAAATACAATGTTTTTAAGTCGTATAACCTTATCACATACTCACATAGCCTATAACATTCACTCAGTAACAGAAACTAAAATGCTGATACTTTGTATTTTCCTCAAACCTTTTTAATGCTTATGACATAATTGTTTTATTTGTTACTATTCTCTCCTGAAAGAAAACAATACCTTAACTATTGGAGGGAGTAAAAATTAACCAAACCTAAAAACAAGGGGAAACTGTGAACTATTCTTACCTGAGGCACACAATTAATTTTTCTTCGGTTCCAATAGCTTGTTGGGCGTTACACCCTACTTGATAAATATCATTTTTGATCAGTTCATGAATTTCTTTGAACTCGTCCTGACTGAGGCGAAAACTTTCTCTAAACACTTTGTCCGGAACTTCTTTACACAATAAAAACTCCATGGTACTTCTTTTCCGCAGATAACTATTTCGTTTACTTTTTTTTTGTGGACAGCAACATTATAGCTGCAATATTTTCTTCGTCGGATTCTGATTCCAGGTCGAGAAGAACTGCTGCAGCATGGTCCATGGTTGGGTTGTGACTGTGTTAAATTTGCGGTGAGGCTACCCACGCGTGGGCGTGGAATGGTTGGGTTATGCATGGGATGGACGTGGGCTGTGCGTGTGCTAGGTCCAATTTGCGGCGGACCTTACATGTATGCAGCGTCACGTACATCACCTAGGGCTAGGCGCGCACTAGACCGACCACGACCAATACCCCGACCAGTCGCATGCGGCCAGTTTTATAATAGAAGTAAGTGGAACGGCGCGCACTAGTCCGACCACGACTCAGCGGTCGGACCCTGGTCGGACGACCAGAATCTCTGGAGTTTGGTCGGGCCGACTTGGGTCCGACCACGACACGACTGCAGCCAAAAATAACATAGATCACAATGGCGCGCCGCGCACTGCATCCGACAATACCCCCGACCCGACCAGTACTGAGTTGTCAAGCGAGCAGTGTACACCTGTTGTTTCGTTTGGATTGGTAACTAACTAATAATGTCACAGCTGACTTTCGATACTGAGGGTTTTATTATGGCTATCAAAGAGAGACCCTCTTTATGGGATCTGTCATCAGAAGATTATTCCAACAGAAATACTAAGAGGGCAGCTTGGGAAGAAATTACACGGTTTTCACATAGGGTACCGTGCTCCTACTGTGCTCCTACCGTGTCGTGTCATGTTGAATCGAAAAATGGTCTATTGCATTTATTTTATATGGGAAAGCAGTTTGCGATTTTCACCTGACCTACCGTGCTCCCACCGTGCTCATGTCGTGCTGTTTCCGATCGCTCTGTGGAGCGATCGGCGACAATGACCGGTAGGCAGTCGGTAGGCGGTCTGAGCACGACAGGAGCACGGTAGGTCAGGTGAAAATGCCTTACATGTCGCCCTACGTCGCCGCATCGGCGCCCTACCCCAGCTTTTCCTAGTTCGGGTGTTCCCGAGCTCCTACGACGATTGCCGATCCATTGACTTGTTCGACTTCTTTCTTTGTTTTAAAGTAATTTTTAATTGTATCTATACATTAATGTTTGGATTAAGGTTTTCTTTTTATATTAAATATTCTTAATTTAACAATTTCAAAGTTAATATACATTAGGCATTTACAAATTAAAGTGCCTTTGTTAATAGTAGGGTAAATAGTTTAAGTTCATTACAAATTACAAAATAAACAATTTAAGAACCCCCTAAAAAAAAAATAAATAAATAAAATAAAAAAATATAAAAATGTACCAAAATAATTTGCCTACTACACTGCGCCAGTGTTCACAAAGCTTGTGTAGTATGCACGCGTGTATAGGCTACTACATTACACTCGTGTTCACACGGCTAGTGTAGTTCGCACGCTTATATAGTCTTCCACACTGCACACGCGTTACACGGCTAGTATAGTATACACGTGTGCATACTACACTGGCCGTGTAAACAAGGGTGCAATGGAGTAGTATATACACGTGTGCATACTACACTAGCCGTGTGAACACGAGTGTAATGTAGTAGCCTATACACGCGTGCACGAGTGTAATGTAGTGGCCTATACACACGTGCATAGTATACTGACCATGTGAACATGGGTGCAGTGTGGTAGGCTTATCACTGCTTTGTTATTTGTTTTTTTTTTTGTTTTTTTTTATCTTTTTGCTTTGTTTGTTGTGGGTTTAACAAACTATTCTGTCAACTTTATTTATTTTATGAACTGTAAAATTAGAAAAACAATCAACCAATTATGTACAAGCTTGTGAACTTTAAAATTTGTAAACAATTCTTGCTATTTAGATAATCATATAAGCTTTAAACTGTAACACTACTACACTAGGTACTAGAAACTACAAACTATTCAGCTAATTATTCATGTTTGCATCACTCAGCATAACCTCTGCTAGATATTACAGCTTCCTGCCAAGGTACCTTCCCTCTGCCGGCAAAATATCGTCGAAATTTGTGCCTGATATTGATTGCATCGACACTCGAGTGGGTTCCAACATGCGGAAGAGGTTCTAAGCCAGTACCACTGTGGATATCTTCTATTTCCATTAACTGTTCCTGCAGTATATCATTACGCATAAAGTTGTGAAGTACCACACAAGCTTGAACTATTGCATCTGCGTTTTTAGGATAAACTTGCAGTCTGTTGTACAAAACCCTAAACCTCTGAACTAAAATTCCAAATGCGTTTTCGACAACACGTCGCGCACGACACAATCTGTAGTTGAAAAGTGCCTGGCTCCTTATAGTACCAACTTTGCTGCGTGGGTACGGTCTCATCAGGTATGTCTTGAGGGAAATGCCAACTATTACAAAAGGCATTGGTTCTCCTCCAGTCTCAAGTGGTTTTGAATTTCGATATTCTGTATGAAAAGCTCAATGATATTTGAGAATCTCCCGCAGCCAGAGAACTGAAAAATATAAGTCTATGTTAGTATTTTTTAATTAGTGATGTAATAAACTTCAACTTGTTTTAACAGCTGTAGGCAAGCACTTACCGTAACGTTAATGCAAGTCTCTCTTTTGCTAAAAAACTTCTTCTCCACTTTGTGTTCTTTTTATTTAAACTGTCTCTTCACTGAAGAAGTAGATTTTTGAACATCGGATAGCTCATCCTGAAATATTTATGGAACTTTTCAGGGTCATCTCTTAGCCGGCTAAAAAGTGTATGAAACTCCCCTTCCTCTTCTCTAGTTCGATACACAGGGTGAACCCAATATCGTTTCGACCGTTTCTTCTTATTTTTTTTTTCAACTATTGAATAAACCGCACAAGCAATAACAACATCCGTATCGTCCTGATCCATTTCGGAGACTGCGTAGTGAGTTCTATATTCTAAGTGAGGAAAGACTGAAGAACGACAGGCGCACGGTAGGAGCACGACAGTAGCCGGGTCCCTACTGCCGAAAACGCGCGACATGGACACGGTAGGAGCACAGTAGGAGCACGGTACCCTATGTGAAAACCGGCCTTTAATATGAAAATAACGAATTTAAAGTCACCTGTGTGGCCGTGGGATACCTCGTTGCGTGGGAATTAACTGCAACGGAAGTATGGGGCGATAAGGAAACTATTCAGTGCTGTCCTTTTATATTCCAGGAAGAAGTTTCAAGGAAAAATATGGAATATTTTAACTATAAAAAAATAACTAACTGATCAAATTATTTAAGGCCATCTGCAATACCATGTGTTAAGATAATGGAACTCATTGACATATTAAACGCCCTGAACCACTTGACCTAAAAATTATCATGGTCACCACTTTATTCTTTTTAAACGCATTGACAAGAGGAGTTACTGACAGTGGTAACTAACTGACAGAAAGGCAGCAACAACCATGAAGAGGATCCACGCAATCCGTTACGGTAAGCGTGGATTGCTTACCATAATTAAATCGTAGGCGAATCCACGGGCGTAACAGCTAGTTTAAATATATAATAATGTATAATAATGACTATATATATTTAACGCACACACATATATATATATATATATATATATATATATATATATATATATATATACTAGCAGAAAGTACCCGTGCTTCGCTACAGATTATGATTAAGGAACACTTACATTAGGACCTATGTACGGGTTGTGTATTTTCGCCGAGGAACGAAATAATTAATTGTTAGTAACTCGAGTACATCTGCCCATTGGTTTACCAGAATTAAAATTGAGAAAATGAGTCTGGCGTATCCAGTCTCACCACGGGGAGGCCGGCAGGTAGAGACCATATTTACAACTTATTTAAAAAAAATATATATGTATATATATATAACATTTAATTAAAAACACCGGGTAGTTTTATTTGGTAAGGCAGTCACCCTAGCCTCTGCCGAATCAATCACACCGGGTAGTTTAATTTGTTAATGCAGTCACCCTAGCCTCTGCCGAATCAATCACACCGGGTAGTTTTATTTGGTAAGGCAGTCACCCTAGCCTCTGCCGAATCAATCCCACCGGGTAGTTTTATTTGGTAAGGCAGTCACCCTAGCCTCTGCCGGAACAGTCTCACCGGGTAGTTTTATTTGGTAAGGCAGTCACCCTAGCCTCTGCCGAATCAATCCCACCGGGTAGTTTTATTTGGTAAGGCAGTCACCCTAGCCTCTACCGGAACAGTCTCACCAGGAAGTTTAATATATGCAAGTACTTAAATATATTTTAGTACATTTTAGTCTGATAGATATATACGGACAGCCAAAATTGATGTTGTTGTTGTTTTCTTAAGTGCTAAGTACCTCTTTGTAAACAACATTTTTAGTCCTTTTTTCTGGCTGAAGGACGACCAGACTGTCAGATGAGCTTACTCTAGAACATGCTACGTATAACTGGCCATGGGAGAAACAGTCATTGCTCAGATCTACCCCAGCCATCTTCAAACTTTGCCCTTGTGCCTTGTTAATAGTCATGGCATAGCATAATTTTACAGGGAACTGCAGACGTTTGAATGCAAAATGGTAGTCTGAGGGAATAAGAGGAATTCGGGGAATAAAAACAGTTTCTCCTTGACCAACGCCTGTAAATATTGTCGCTTCAATAACATGTTTATGCAGAGTTTTCACCTGCAGCCTGGTACCGTTACAGAGTTTGGGAGGGTTTAGGTTGCGGAGTAGCATTATTGGAGCACCGACTTTTAGAGAAAGAACATGAGGTGGAATTCCAGGGGGGTTCAGAGTGTGGAGAAACTCCGCTGGATAGTGAACAGCGTCTTCTGTCTCAACCACTGAGTCCACAGATTCATACCTCACAACAGCAGAAGGCAATTTTTCTAACAACGAAAGGTTTATTATATTTGCCGAGTCGTTAGTTGGGGTAAGAATCGCCCTCTCTTGCAACCATGTTGGACTATTGTTCACATTGTCATTTAAGTTAGGATATATCTTGTCAAACAGTGTCTTCATATCACTAACAGTATGACAAAGATTTTGAGGTATTGCACATTTACCTTCATGATCTTCTAGCAGTTTACCATCACCTATTTGTAAAACTGATGTAGAAAATTCTTCTGCTTTCAAATCTCCATTCAAATGAACTCTCATGTTAACTCTCAAAGACAGGATTTTAATTTTTGGCCATAAGAAGGATGACTTAAGGCACGCTTTCACCTCATCAACCCGAGTTCCTCGAGGTATCACGGGCAAGGTTTGCCTGAAGTCTCCAGCCAGCAGAACTGTTACTCCACCCATTAGACGTTTGCAGTTCCTGATGTCTTGAAGTGTCCTGTCCAGAGCCTCTATACCTCCTTTGTGGGTCATGGTACACTCGTCCCAAACAATTAATACTGTTTCTTTGAGTACCTGGCCCATATTTCTTTGTCTTGATATGTTGCAAATAGGTGTTTCTGAGTGGTTCAGGTTGAGAGGCAACTTGAAAGCTGAATGAGCCGTCTTCCCACCATCAAGCAGAGTCGCAGCAATGCCAGAGGATGCAACTGCGATGGCAATCTTTTTCTCACTCCTTATTTTTGCTAACAACAAATTGATCAAAAATGTTTTTCCGGTACCACCAGGAGCGTCCAGGAAAAGGAGTTTCCCAGATTCTGAAATAATACTGCAGGTAATTTCTTTGTAAATATTCAGTTGTTCTTCGTTCAGCTTTGGAACATTTACAGCAACCATTTCACAGAGCTGGACTACATCGAAAGAAATTTCTCTGAGGCGTTCCAGGTTGTTAGTGATGGACTCTTGCTCGCGAAGTGGTGTAGGAAGACCATAGTTTTGGAGACGGTTGCCAGACATTGAATACACCAAATCTTCAGGTTGAGAGGCAACTTGAAAGCTGAATGAGCCGTCTTCCCACCATCAAGCAGTGTCGCAGCAATGCCAGAGGATGCAACTGCGACGGCAATCTTTTTCTCACTCCTTATTTTTGCTAACAACAAATTGATCAAAAATGTTTTTCCGGTACCACCAGGAGCGTCCAGGAAAAAGAGTTTCCCAGATTCTGAAATAATACTGCAGGTAATTTCTTTGTAAATATTCAGTTGTTCTTCGTTCAGCTTTGGAACATTTACAGCAACCATTTCACAGAGCTGGACTACATCGAAAGAAATTTCTCTGAGGCGTTCCAGGTTGTTAGTGATGGACTCTTGCTCGCGAAGTGGTGTAGGAAGACCATAGTTTTGGAGACGGTTGCCAGACATTGAATACACCAAATCTTCAAGTAAAGCCAAACATTTGTTGTACACAATGTCCATACGCTGTTGCACATCCCCAAACTCTGTCTCCATCGACCTCTTTACGTCGTCCGCCAAACTGTCGCGGTGTTTTTCCCATAATGTGAGAGGACTACTTACTTGTCAAAACACCAACATGATGGCAAGTAGTTCGCGGATCTTGGACGGGGAGTCTGAGAGTGAAGCTTCTTCTAGTGTTCGATCCCAGTGAGTGTCATCTTCGAGCAAACCAAGAGCTGTACATGCAGACTGAAACGTTTGGTGGACCATTCCATTTACGTTCCTAAGATATTCAAATGACGTAGGCCCTTTAACTTCGTGTAGGAGAAGGCGTAGAAAATAGCACTCAGAGTTATTAGGGTGAACAGTATATACCCTGCCTAAAACCTGATCTTTTTTCACCCCGGGATAGCCTGGTACTGATTTCCCTTGCTTTCTTCTGCAAAAGGTATTCTTTTTCCATACGAAAAATGACGGAACTTCAGAGTAAAGGAGGGTTCTTGCAAACGCATCGGTTTTGCACAGATCAAAGAAGCCCAAAAGAGTAGTTTTTGGCGGGTTGTTTAGCCTTTCCATGACATTTTCTTCGTTAAAATAAACTCTTTGGCCGTTTTCAAGATGAACTGCAAGATGCATGACTGAGGGATGGCGATCGTGTATTGGAAAGCAGAGAATTCACCAGACAGCTTCAGAAGTACTAATGTAGCGTCCTGTCTGGTACCTTGTCACCTCGTCAAGTTCATTTTCAACTGTAAAAGCTGCTTGATCGGACCCTTTGTTGACGTATTTGCAAATATATTTGATAGACTTGACAGAGTTGCAGTACTCGACGTTGATATGCGCTGAAAAGGTGCGAGACAGGACAGGGTTAAAAGGTACCACCCATTGATTGTCAAGCTTTACCCCGTTGATGTCAACAACAAATCCACCATCTGAAGGAGAACGCCTACGGTATTTAGGATAACCGTCTTCCCCAGTCTGTGTTTCTCTTAGTAGAGGACGGGGATACTTTTTGCTGCAAGCTCCATTAACCATACAGGGCGAATTTCTGTTGAGAGCACCACATGGGCCGTGGATCATAGTTGACTTCACAATCTCATGGAGGGCAGGGTCTAGCTCTGGGTCAGGTATCTTTGCACAAACAACTTTGTCAATCATGTCTGGTTTAATCTTTTCTTCTAGCCAAAGGAGAATGTGTACATGAGGAAGGCCTCTTTTTTGCCATTCTATGGAGAACATGTGACATCTACATGCTCCAAATATAGACTCTTTTGTTAGTTTCATCAAATGCTTCACTTTTAAGTAGAAAACCCGCGCTACCAAGTCATGTCTGTGCTGAGCCTTCTGACCTTCCTTGAGCAGTTCACATATCTCTCGCCATTTTGGGTTGCACGTAAAAGTTATAAAGAGATCTGGACGACCAAAATGGCGGACATAGGTCATGGCATCCTGAGTACGTTCATGCATGTAGCGAGGTCCTCCAGTGAAGCTTGATGGCAGTACAACCATCTTATCCAGCTCCGATACCTGAGCATCAGCTTTTCTCATGGCATCCTTCAAGTGAATGTAGTCTTCACTCCTCAACTTTTTTTGGTTGTTTCGAATGAAGTTTAGCCGTTCTGTTTCAATTTTTGCGTACATATCAACCAAAAATTGGTTGAGGAGGTTGCGAAACAAAAGTAAATATGGTTCTTCGCCTTCTCGCTCCATTAAATTATATCCGTAGAAATCAGCTGCAGACACAGTTTTCTTAAGTGCTGTCTTGGTGTTTGGGTCACGCTGAGGGATGTTGATACAATAGCCATCTTCACCACGGCAGAACATGAGAGGATACTGAAGAGAATCATACGCTCGATGTAGCTCACTGATTCTTATCAGTTTGTCTTCCCTACTGTATAGCACAATGTCTCGCTTTTAAAACACCTGGCCTACAATCAAGACAGCAACTTCGTTAGTGGTAGGAGTATTGTAACGTCCCTTGTGAGCACTCGAAGGCTTCTGGTCAGCAGTGATAACTACCTGGAAATCTTGCTGATCTTTGGGAACAGAATCAATAGCAGCTTTGAACTCTTTGATATATTTGTTATGTTCATGAAGAATTTTTTGGGGCTGGCCTACCAATGCTGGCTTGACATCTTGAATGTACCCACAGCGAATGTCTCTTTCACGGTTATCATCACCAACAAAATATATCTGAAGGAAAGACGGCTGCTGTTGTGTTCGAGGCACTAGACTCCCTATTCTATGATAAACCTGGCCTTGCACCTTATATGTTGGCATAAAATGGTCTCCTTTTATCTCTTTTGCTCCAAACGACGTCATTTGGAAACAACCGTTGTATTTGCGAATATTATTAAGAAAATGCTCAGCCTCAGGATGGTCGTGAGAAAAAAGGCTATGTAAGGGGTCGGGATATTTTTGAAAGGGAAGCAGTTGAAATTTTCCATTACTGCAACACATTCCGGGGCTTTCGTCTTTCCATTTTAAAGCATGGCAGAAATTGCACTTTTCTCGAGGTCCAAGTTGAACTATTTTATCCGTAGAATATTCAATGTTTGGGTCATACTTGAAACCTGAGAGTTTCTTGATTGTCCATGGCAGTAACTTTACTTGTGCACGCCTCTCATTGTACTTTGACGTAGCCTCACGATTAACTTCAGGATGGTTTTTTGAGTACTTCTTTACAGACTTTCTGTTAATTTCGGGGTTGTTCTCGGTATATTTTTTAACATCCCTTCTGTTTAGTTCTGGGTGGCTCTCGGCATATTTTTGAACAGCCCTTCTGTTTACTTCTGGGTGGCTCTTGGCATATTTTTGAACAGCCCCCCTGTGCACTTCAGGGTGGCTCTCGGCATATTTTTTAACAGCCTTTCTATGCATTTCAGGGTGGCTCTCCGTATATTTAGCAACAGACTCCCTAACCTGCTTTTTTCGGATGGAATCAGTGAATCTTTTCCTTCGTTTTCTACCTCTAGATTTTTGAGGTGTGATCACTGTTACGATTGATTCGTCCGAACTCATGTCTAAGGGAGTTTCAAGGTTTGATAGGATGGGCTGAGAAGAGCCTGGTTGGACTGCAACAGGTTCATAGACATAAAGGGAAGATGGGCCAGGTTTGGATGTAATAGGGTCGGTGGGCATAGATTCAGAAAAACCAGGTTGGGATTTTAATGTTGAGGCATAAGATTTTGAGGTATGTAGACTGTTTTGAAAATAATTTGGTACATAAGGTTGTTCGCAAGGTATAAGAACGTCAAAGTGCCCTGCCATATCATCACCAGAGAACTTAAGTCTTTTTATTTCCTGAACCTCATCCCCATAACAGGCTAAGAGTTTTCTGTCACGAAAGAGCTCGAACTTATAAGGAAAGACCTCTGCTGCAACCATGAGCTCACAAAAGGTTCCATAGAAGTAAGGCTGTGATATGTCGGCGATGTACTGACGTTTAGTTCTGTAAGGGACTTTATTTATGGTCAAGTTGTAAGGCTTAAGTCTGCGCCAGTTGTTGGACACGTGACGCACAATGTCAGCGCGCACTCGGAGTGTTAGTAAAGCTGTACAGTTCCTTAATCATAATCCGTAGCGAAGCACGGGTACTTTCTGCTAGTTCTTTATAGTGCTGAAATGACCCGAACTTTGTGAAAACTTTTTTCTAGAGTTCATCTAAGACCTAAAAGGAAGCTTAGTACCAAGTTTTGTTGCAATGTGATTTGTAGGTTCACAAAAAATACATAAATTTAAAAGTCGCGTTTTTCGCGGTTTGGTCGCGAACCTGATTGAATTTTTTGAAACCGTTTCTTAGCGAGCACCTACTACCCTAGAGGAAGCTACGTACCAAGTTTCATACGAATCCGTGCGGTGGTTTTTGAGATTTCGTGTTTAGTCAGTCAGTGAGTGAGTGAGTGGTATTTGGCTTATATATGTATAGATAACGTATGTAGGATGCATAATAAGTAGAGAGGTTTTCAAGACTTAAAAAGACCTTTAATACACTTCTTTTCTACAAAGGCATTACAAGTGCATTAAAAGTAGTCATTTTACAAGAAGGTTGGCAGGCCTGGTTCAGCCTGACTGGTCTGGTGTGCAAGTGCTTTTCGATTTTTAATATTAATTATATGGTTCTTTAGTAAATCTGGTGTAATACACCGTATCCGCGAGTTGGTTGTGAACAGACCTTACTAACTATGCCTTCAAACACTCTGTAAGTAGCTATATGTGCCTGTGTGGCGACAACTAACCTGGCTGTGTGGAACATGACTCTGTTGAGAGGACACCATTTGGCGTACTGGTAAAGTTTTGGCAGTTGTGTCAGACAATGCGTCTAATATAAAAGCAGCTATAATAAATGAATTAAAGTACAAGCATTTCGGCTGTTTTGCACACACGCTAAATCTAGTTGCTCAAGACGCACTGAAAAAAATTCCAGAAGATTTATTCAACAAAATCAAGACTGTGGTTAGCTATTTTAAGAGGAGTTCAACAGCTAATGATAAGCTTATTAGTAGCCAAAAGACATTGGGCCTGCAACCTAAAAAACTTATTCAAGAGATTGCAATGCGGTGGAATTCCACCTATTATATGATTGAAAGGCTTGTGCAATTACAAGATTCAATTAAAACTACAGTAGCTCTCATAAATAAAGTAGATTTACCAGTTTTGACGGAAGAAGAGTGGACGACTTGTTCTGAAATAAAAACAGCCCTAAAGCCTTTATAAGAGGTAACCAAAAGCATAAGTGGTGAGAATTACATTACTGGCAGTTGTGTAATCCCAATAACAGAAGGTTTATTATCTGTATATAGAAAAATGGTGACAGATCATTTTGGCTCAGTAACAAAACAAGTACTCAAAGAGTTAATAAATGGGTTAACCACTCGACTAGCCAATATTCAGCATTCCAAAACTCTAGCCTTGACTACCCTCCTGGACCCTCGCTATAAATTAGCACTTTTTTCAGATGAGACTGCATTACAGTCGATCAAAAAAAGTTGCTCCGAACAATTGGCAGCAATTTGGTCAAACCAAAACTCAGGACCAAACGAAAACATTGTTGATGAGCCTTTGCAAAACCCAGCTGAAGAAGATGCTCAGTCAAAATATTCCGTCTGGGGAGATGTAAACTGTATCATTTCTAAGAAAAAAACTACAAGTAAAACTGCAAACTGTTTTTTATTTAGTTAGGTTAATTATTAATTTGTTAGTAGTTTATACTGTAAAATATCTTAAAAGGGGGTAGGTGCGCCCTATCTTCCGTAATGTTAACATATGTACCTTTTTCTCAGAAAGTAGAAAAGATATTTCATTTCTGTTTTTTTTTTTTTTTTTTACCTAATACATTGGCCTTTGTTACATAAACTACAGGTATAAAATCTAACTTTGGTATAATTATAAAATTTTCACAAAATTTTTAAAAAGTTTATAAATTTGTTTCAAATTCTTTTCATTTATAATTTTTTTTAAATTTTATTCTTTGTTAATTTTGAATTTTTTTATTCTAGTTATATAACAAACTTACATATATAACCACAAAAAGTTTCATCTTGATACCATTAGTAGTTTTTGAGAAAAAGGAACATATGTGTCAAAAACCCCAACTTTCGGAAAATTGCAATAAACCAAAATAAATTCAGTTTTACTAATAAAAACAACACAAAAACTTACATTCATAAAACCCTGGTGCATATGATGGTTACTTCCCTTCATCTTCTAAAAATTCATTCAAATTTCATCATTATTTTGTTCTTTATACCAATTTAAATTATTACTTAGCTTTAGTGATGATGATGATGAACTAGGCCTATGTTGACTGCCACAAGAAACTGGAGTGTTACTACTTTGTGCATTGTTTTTATTAGTTTTACCATAAAACTTTCTTTTCTTACATATTCTTGTACTTCGGGGCATTTTATATGGTATAATAATTACAAATAGCCTAGTATCTAATTATTCACTTTACACTTTGAAAATACAAAATTTCACTTCACAAATCTGAGTTATAACCATAACAACACTGATGTAAACAAATGAGAACAACAAACAAACAGAAAGAAATCATATGTCTGGTTAACCAACACAACAGAGAGTAATACACCATACATATTAGTGCACTAGTATTACTATATGAAGATATTTGTGTAATAAATGAATACAAAATGTGTGGCACTCAGAGAGATGATTTCAATTGAAAATTGAGTAGGACACTTTTAGAAAACTAATTTTTAAGCACATTTGGAAAATAAAAAATAATTAGTGTTATATACCGTTGGAAAGAGGACATTTCAAGCTATAAAATGGTGAAAAAAACCTTTTTTCGATAAAAATTAAATTTTCCGTTCACCTACCCCCTTTAAATAACAATGTTTTAATTTTTAAGTTTAATTTAAATTAAAAATTATTAAGAAGAATATGGTAAGTATAACGAACATATTTTATAAAATGTTACAAAAATTGTATTATTTCAGGGTCAAAAACTTCAGCTGCTGTAATTGAAATAAATAGGTATTTGGAAGAGAGCTATTTAGAGCTAAAAAAGGACCCTCTTCTTTGGTGGAAGAATAATCAGTGCTACTACCCTCTAATGGCACAACTAGTTAAAAAAATTTAACATGATGGCGACTTCTGTACCCTGTGAGCGGGTGTTTTCAAAGGCTGGGAACATTGTAACTGACAAACGCTCAAGGCTCACCAGCAAACGAGCTGAGCAACTAATATTTTTAAATGTTAATTTTAATTTATAATACATTTTGACATTTTTTCTTTTATCCTAATAATGTAATGTAATAATACATTGACATGTTTTATTAATGTTTGTTTTAAAGATAAACTAAGCCTTATTTTCAACTTTAATTATTGTGATTAGTAATTAATTATTGGTAATAATTAAATATCTTAGACTCCACAGCAGACCAGGAACTGTAACTGAAACTAAAGTGTATTCGTCCTTTGGTAACTCACGCCAGGCGAGGATTTAGCGAACGGCTAGCGCCCGTTCTGGTTCCACAAGGAACCAGCGTTCCACGCTAGACACATGGTAACTGGATGAGCTGGCTGTAACAGTCTGACTCTGGGGTAACGTTATGAACACTCGTTCCATGAGAGAACAGCATTACGTACTAGACACATCGTAACTGGTGTACCGGGTCGTTTGGACCGGTACATTTCGTTTTTTCGTCGTGGTCTGCCAGGCTGCCTGAGATCTCTCGTGCCCGGCGCTTCGCTTACTTTGGTGGCCGTTGGCTCGGACTCGGTCGTTCCGTGTTCCAGCCTTTGACTGTCAGGTTGGCCGTCATTTTGTCTTTGGCTCTGCCTGCTGAGATTACCATGATCGGCTAGAGACTCTAAAACTCCAGGGTCCTTGAGCAGGACGTTTCAACCCTCAGCCTGTCGTCCGGGCAAAGTTCGACCATCTTCACTGCTAGCCTGGCCTGAGGACCATGTTGGAGCCTAGAGTCGCCCGCTACCCTCTCTACATCTTTGGGATAGAAGTCTTCAGTCCTCAGGTCAGTGCGTTCCATTTTGTTTCCCGGCGGCTGAGCTGGGGGTTTTGCGGGTGTCTTATTTAAAATGAAATATAAAAGAAAAAAAAAGTTCGTGGAACTATTTAATTGAGGCCTAGGCCTAAAACTGATTGGACAAAGTGCTTTATGAAACAGCCACGGGGACATTGCTATATAAAAATATATTTAAAATTTAAGAAAAGAAAAAAAGAAAAAACTTATGTTGATATTTATTGTTATTTATTTAGTTAGTTTTATTTGTTGTTATATTTTTTTAGATTTTATATTTGTTAGGTCCCTATGGTTAAGTTATGTTATTTATTTATATGTTTAGGCCTAGTGAGTTAGTTAAGTGTTATTTATTTTGTTAGTTGTAGTATGTTTTGAAGTGAATTTTTACTAAAACGGTACCGGGTTATATTTTATTTTTAATTACTTCTTTTTTTAAACGTTCACCAAAAGGGGATTATTGTTCTTTGCCTTAACTTTCTAATTCGGAGCTGCCCAGGGATTCCGGCTTACTCCATGGCCTCGGTGGAATCATGGGATGTGGGGCTAAATTGCCGGGGGTTATTTGGGGTTATCAAAATTGTTCCTAAATTGGTCACTTTTAAATTGTTAATAATTTTGTCTTACGTTTTGGGTGTCTCTGGCTAAACTGCAGATAGGCCATACAGTTTATAATTGTTATATTGGGTATTTGTAGAGTTTGTTGTTTTTGTAGCGTCTGTATTATATTGTTAATTTTTGTTATCTTGTTATTTATTTAAGTGCGAATTTACATTGTGGCCTTCTGCCAGCCAGTTTTGCAGTTTTCTTGATAATAAATTTAGTTTGCTCAGCTGCCAAGTGTTATTTTGATCCTCCAACTGCCACCCGTGATCCCATCGCTTGACTGGTTTTGAGCCATCCCCCAGTTGGCACGCTTTCCAGCTTGATGGGGGAAATGGGTCTCACTGGATGGGCCCGAGCTGTTGGCGGTATTGCAGTAACACTCTGGGGTACTACTATTCTTATTTTTAATAATAACGGCAAAAGGTTCCAAAATTAATAGGTTATTGTAACCTGTTACCAAGATGTAACTGTAACAGTGTAACGTGTTCCACAAAGGTAACTGGAATTTCCATCCCTACCGCGCGCGCCGTCAGTCGGCCAGCACTACCAACCTGACAGCACTGCTGTACACTGTTACGCTGTGACCATGGACATGGACATTCTGATCGTGACCCTGCGCCTTCTATTTTGGAACTGACATCCAGTTATCAGTACGCAAGGCGGATAACCTATTTGACTTCTGAACGGCTACATCTAATCACATTACTCCAACTTTAATTTGAGTTATACAAGACAGAACTATATGCTAAATTAACTACAAAATATTTATAACTAACATTTCATGTATAGTAAGATAAATATAATATTTTAGATCTATAAATAATATCTCTGGTTTCATAATATGGATTCTAGCAATGTGTGTGATTTTGATTTAGTATTAAATGAAACAAAAACGTAAACGATGATATGGAGGTCTTAATATTGTCGTTAATATCAAAGTTCAGAATTTTATCAGTTAATAATCCAGATCTGGACTTAACTGAAATCTGGCCACTGATTGTCGATTTTATTAAATCAAATGACAATCTAGCTTTTGAAAACAATCATATAAATGATTCAAATAATGAATTAAAATGTGAGCTTTTATTTTTAAGAGATAATCTATTGTCTGAAAAAGAAAACAGGTTAAATGTAATAAATGACTCTTTCAAGTTACAGGAACTATCTCAGTCTGAGTATGATTCCTTAAAAAGTGATCATTTAAAGTTAACTGCTAAAGTAAAATTATTTGAAAAACAATGTAAAGATCTTACTGATGAGAATATAACTTTGAGTGAACGTATAGCAAGTTTAGACCTGGAACTGCAAAAGTTTAAGCAAAAAACAGTTGATTTAGTCTCCTCTAGAAATTATTTACTTAAAAAAGTAGAAATATTAAAGTCAACAACTGATAGTTGGAGTAAAAGAAGGTGGTTGGATGACGATACTCTCCAGCAGTATTCTGTTGCTTGTCAGGAGAGTTTGCACGGTAGGGACGATGTTTTAATGATTGGGCCTTCTTTAGCACACTTGGTTAAGCTTGGTAACCCAAATGATGTAAATTCACACCTTGAACATTTGTCTTTACAATCTAAGAAGTATGTATTTAGTTTTGTAAGTAACAGTAGCGAGGGTCTCACAGATGATAGTGCATCGCACTGGAGTCTCCTCATGATAGACAAAACTGTTAACCAAGCTTATCATTTTGACTCGGCTAAAAGCACTAACCTAGTTCATGCCCAGACTCTGTCCAGTAAATTAGGCGTGAATAAATGTGTTGAAATGCCTTGTAGACAGCAAATGAATGGGTATGAATGTGGAATTAATAGCATTGTTAGCCTTAAAGTAATTTTAAACTTTTATATATTAACTAATGTTCAGACTCCATTTAATAAATGGTACTTAGACTACTTTGCAGTAGATAATGTATTAAACAAATCGACTACTATAAATAAGGACAAGGTGTTTGTGCCTCCCACCGACTCCGCTAAAACTAAAGTAGCCTTAGGTCCTCAGATTGAGGCATTAACTTCTTCCACACAAAGTGTAAAATTAGTGGATAAGATGTATATAAAACGTTTGACGGGGAACCGGTGGAGAGTACAGACACCTAAAAATAGGTCCAAACCAAAACAGGTGACAGCAAATCTCGTAGAATTGCCTCTTAAAAATTATTTTGCGGCGCTACAGAGTGATGATAACACTTAGTCAGTCTCATTGGACGTTACCGAGAGTCAAAGAGAAAAATCTTCAATAAAAAATATATATTTAAGTAAAAAAATCAATCTAATAAAAAGAAGGCTAACCTGCCATCTGGAACATTTCGTACAAATGAGCTCAGTGTTCATAGACCTGGCCAAAGTGCTGATAACCATGTCAAAACTTCACCATCACAGCGTAGAAACATTGTTTTACTAAGTGACTCACATGGACGTACCTTGTGCCAAGGTATTCAATCACGACTTGGGAGAAATTATAATGTTACTGGCGTTGTTAAGCCAAATGCAACATTTCGAAATGTTATAGATGGCAGTGAAGCACTTCAACAAACATTGTCTGAAACAGATTATGCTGTCATCTTGGCGGGCACAAATAACATTCCTGACCACTGTGGTGAGCTAAGAGATACACTTGGGGGAGTTTTAAGCAAATTAAAAATACAAATGTTTTATTATTAAGCATCCCAAAGCGATTTGACAAACCAAATCTTAATCATCTCATTTCCGACACAAATAAAATTCTGCTTAAAGAAACTAAGTCTTACAGCAATACAAGATTCGTGTCTCTTGATTCTATACCGAGACATCAGTTCACGAGCCACAGCCTGCATTTCAATTCAATGGGCAAAAATGTTCTTGTACAGCTCATTGTTGATGCGATTCTGGGCCGTGAATCTAGTAAATCATCAATAAAAATTAACTCTAACTTAAAACCAAATCCTTTTAAAACTAGAATTAATCACAAAAATCGCATGCTAAAGACTAATACCAGGATATGGTACAATACCAAAATAAAACAAAATTGGAAAGTAGAAGTAGATTCAGAGCCTACTAAATTAACCAACGAAGGGAAAGTACTCCCTGGTATCATCACAAAAGATGTGGCAGTGAGGGGGGGAGTCTGGACCAACTCTTCTTTCAATGATCGTTTTTTAGGAATGGGTTGGTCCCGGGTACAGGCTGCCTGACGGGGACTGAAGAGATCAAAGTGCCATGCCTGAAAAATGGTGTAAATAGTTCATTTACGATTTTACACCAAAATATTTGTGGCCTTCGATCAAACCTTGAACCTCTGCAAATCCATATACAATGCGAAGATCCAGACATATTGTGTCTCTCGGAGCACAACCTTTCTCAAATACAGTATGAAAATTTCTGTTTTCCTGACTATATAAGAGTCTCTTCTTTCTGTCGTGACAAAAGTAAAAAGGGTGGAGTATGTATATTTGCCAAAATCTGTTACCAATTCGAGGCCGTTGATGTATCTCGTTTCTCCGATGAAGATACCTGTCAGCTAGCGGCTGCAAAATTCCATCTTGATTGCGGTCAAAGTATTTTTGTCATTGCTGTCTATCGAATACCAGGCTATCACTGTGAACATTTTCTCGAAAACATCTCACATTGTCTTGAGGTATTAAAAATTCAATCATCAAATACTGTTGTTATAGGCGATTTTAACATAAATATTTTAAATCATGAACTCTCCACCCGAACTTTCATTCACACTATGACAACATTTGGTTTCCACTACACCATTAAAACGTTCACACGTGAAGTAAAACACTCAAAAACAGCAATAGACAACATTTTTACTAACATGTCTGATGACTTCATTAAGTGCAGGGTCTTGGTAGCTGCCCTTTCTGACCACCACGCCCAAGAGGCTAATATCAACTTTGCCTCAGTTGCTTCTTATCCCCAGCCACGTTTCATTGAGAGGCGGCATTTCTCATCACAAAATATAGAGATATTTATGTACTACTTGAATGCCGAATCTTGGTTTGGTGTGTATGATTCTCATGATATCAACTATAAGTTCGATGCATTTATTGGCCAAGTTCAATTCTATTTCAATCTTACATTTCCACTTACCAAAAGGACAACCAAGTCTAAGAGGCCAATATTAAAACCGCACCTAACTGACCAAATTATACGTCTAAAAGAATATGTTATTTCTCTCTATTCAAAAACCAACGATCTTGACTCAACTCATCCTCTTCGTTGTCAGTACAGGCGGGCCAAACTTAAATATAAAAAAGCCATACGTAAAGCCAAATCCGACGCAATTTCAAATAAAATTTTAAAGTCCTCAAGTAAAACTAAATCCATCTGGGATGTTATCAATGAACAGAGACCAGGAAAGCTTATAACAGGAAAACAGTTAGGAATTTGTCTAAAAGGAGAGAGAGGGGAGGTAATCGAGAACCCTTTCGAAGTTGCAAATGTTTTCAATTCCTTCTACACATCAGAAGGAAAAAATGAAATTGCTAACTTCACAAACAAAGAAAAACCTTCTAAAACACTGATTGCATCCTGCCAGAGTTCTCTTTTTCTCTTTCCTACGTCTGAAAACGAGGTTCAACATGAAATTTCTTCTCTGAAACCGAAAACATCATCAGGCCCAGATGGCATATCATCCAATTTGTTGAGGAAGGTCAGTGGTCTCATTGCTCCCCCCTTGGTTCATCTCATTAATCATTCTTTTCAATCTGGCTGTTTCCCCGAAGCTCTTAAAACCGCTATGGTCAAACCTCTTTACAAAAAAGGTAGTAAAGACGACTGTAGAAATTATCAGCCAATATCTCTAACATCAACTTTCTCCAAGGTTTTTGAAAGGGTTTTTCTGACAAGACTTCTGACATTTATTGAAAAAAATAATATTTTAGTTCCTCAACAATTCGGTTTTGTAAAAGGGAGATCCACTGTCGATGCCATAAACTCGTTGGTGTCATCGATTGTCCAATCCCTTGACTCTGGGAGACCTTCGGTGGGCATTTTCTTCGATCTGACGAAAGCGTTTGATCTGATAGACCATACCATTTTATTAAATAAACTTGATTTTATAGGTGTGAGAGGATTAAGCCACTCATGGTTCTCGTCATACCTTGATAGAAGAAAGCAAGTAGTGGAGATCCCCTACATTGATAAATACGGTTGTAAAAGAGAGGCGCAATCATCTCCTAAAATAGTATAGAGAGGGGTTCCCCAGGGGTCTGTGCTTAGGCCAATACTTTTCCTACTATTCATAAATGATGCTCCAAATAGTATAAAGAATTCCAACATCTGTCTTTTTGCGGACGATACATCACTCTCGGTAACAGCGCAAAATCGTCAAGATCTTGAAATAAAGACGTATGAAGAGTCAAGCGCGCTGTTACAGTGGTTTGATGAAAATTCCTTAATTTTTAATCCTGAAAAGACGCAGATTGTTTATTTTCGAATGAGGGAACCTGATGTATGTGATGAGATTACTTATTACATACACGACACTGAAATAGTCCCGTCATCTGAGCTGAAGTTTCTTGGGGTACATATCGATCGAAATCTAAATTTTGGCTCCCACATAGACGCTGTCAGTAAAAAAATTAGTTCAGGTATCTTTGTTCTCAGAAGTTTGTCCAAATTCTCTGATCAAAATGTCCTTCTTTCAGCTTATTATGGTTTGATCTACCCCTTTTTAAACTACGCCGTTGCTGTGTGGGGCCATGACTGTGTACATTCCCATTTAATCTTCAAACTACAAAAACGAGCTATCAGAACGATATTCAAAAAGCCCCGTAGATATTCATGCAAAACTCTTTTCAAAACCCACCAAATCTTAACATTTCCGTCAATCTTCATTTATGCCACAGTTTTATTTGTTTTTAATAATTTTTCCTTGTTTCAAAAAGACCCTTATTTACAAACACATAACTTGCGTTCAAAAGCCGATATACGAATTCCCAAACACAGAACAGCTTTTTTTGAAAAACATCTGTCGTATAATGGTATCAGGCTTTTCAACTCGCTGCCACAACATATTAAACTTCAAAAAGACTCAAAGCAGTTCGGAAATGGGGTGAAAAACTCCTCCAGGATCTCTGCTGCTACAGTGTTAGGGAATACTTAACCCGTTTGTAGTCTATTATAAGAGAAATGTTTATTACTGTATTTTATGATGTATTGGAGTTTGTAATTTAATTTAATGTAAATATTGACGCTGTTATACGGTTGTAAGAACTGTCACAATAAAGATAATTTTGATTTGATTTGATTTTGCCATGGTACTGCACCTTCATTCACAAAGTAATCGGCAAATATGTTTCTCACGTTTGATGCGTAGTTTCGTCTGCGAATTGGAGGTGCGTCCTCTTCATCGAAAGTAGGAAACCTGAACAAAGTGTCTTGAAACCGTACACCATCTCGATCTCTCACATAATTGTGTAGAATACAACAAGCTTTGACGATGTCGATTGCAAAGTCCAGTTCAACATTAAGAGGTCTGTGGAAAATTCTCCACTTGTTGGCCAAAATACCAAAGGTACATTCCACAAAGCATCTTCCTCGGCAGTGACGATAGTTGTAAGTCCTCTTTCGAATGTCAAGGGAAGTTCCAACAAAAGAACACATAATCCTACGTGATAGAGCGAAGGCGTCATCTGCAAGAAAGACAAAGGGCTGGGGCGTTGGATTTTCATTAGATATCGCTCTATCTTCCGGAAAGTCAATGGTATCAGACTCAACTCTTTCGTGTAAAACTGTTTGTTGAATTACAGTTGAGTCATTGCATTTTCCATATGAACCTATATCCACAAAAGTGAATTTGTAGTTTGCGTCTTTAACAGCCATCAGAACCAAGGAGAAGAACTTCTTATAGTTGAAATATAAAGAGCCACTGTGTGCTGGTTTAGTAATCCTTATGTGCTTACCGTCTACGGCTCCTAGGCAATTCGGGAAATTTGCTCTGGAGTTAAATTCTTCTGCAATTCTTAACCAATCATCCTGAGAACGCTCGGGCATACAGTCCTCTTTCAGAACATTCCAGATAACAGCGCAAACAGTTCGAACAATTTCTCGTATTGTTGTTTCCCCAAGACGGAAACAGTGGTGCAGATCAACAAATGAGTTCCCCGATGCCAGATACCTGTAACAAAATCATGCTGTTATAATCGGAAAATCAAAATGGCAACATAATTAAATATTGCAGTACGATTATGATATATATATATGTATATATATATATATATATATATATATATATATATATATATATATATATATATATATATATATATATATATATATATATAAAGAATTAAAAGCCAAACTGAACACCATATTGCCCAAAAAATGTGTTGGGTGCTCAGTTTTGCTTTTATTTTTTACAATAATAATTTTAGCAGCCCTATATTGTGTACCAGATTTGCTCATAAATATATACAAATATATGTGTATATATATATACACATACATAGAAGTATATAGTTGACTATATTTAATGTTTTAATAATATATAAACTATATATTATAAAAAATAACTTGTACACCATGTTAATACTCTGTTAAATTAATTTAGTAATTTAACAATAATATGTTTCTTTCCAGGTGCCAACTTGCAAAAGAAATGGCGCCACCTCAAGGACTCATTTTGTCGGGAGAAGAGGAGAGTGAGTGCGGCTAAAAGTGGGTCTGGGGCAGAACGGAAAACCCCGTATGTATATTATAATTTACTTTGTTTTTTGAACAAGAGCACTCCACCAGTAACTACTCAATCGAGTATGGATCGACAAGATCCTGATGATGCAGAACCTAAAGAAAACATAGACTGCCCAATTGGACCATACCAGTCTAGAGTAATAGGAAAAAAAGGAAGCCAGAAGATGAGGTTGGGAAACAGTTAATTAACGTGTTGAAAAGTAGTTCAGAAGAACGTAAGAAGTTTGAAAAAGAAGTTCTTGAGGACGAAGACAAGCTTTTCATGATGTCTCTAGTCAATGATTTCAAAAAGATTCCACAGGAAATTAAACTCTCGGTCAAACGTCAAATTTTGATCGTCATTGAGCAACATCAACATGGCTTTTCGTACAGTCTCAGCCCTGAAACGTCTTCGTACCCACTTGGCTTTGGACTCTCTACTGGTATTCGACAAAACCCACAACTACATGTAATGACTGGGAATCAGCCTGTAATGACTGGGAACCAGGCTGTAATGACTGACAACCAACAACAGGCTACTAGTAGTGGTAGTAACCCCCGGAACCCGACAAGAATGCGAACTTCTACACCTCTTTCCTCGGCAGGCAGTGTCGATGAATACACTGAGGACTCCTGTTCGCCACTTATTTTTTGTTTTCAGGACAATGTAAAATAGAGTGTTATGTTAACTTTAACTATGTTTTTTTTAATAACTGACAACTTGACCACATGTAATTATTTCACGTAGATACAGTTAACGCATTTCATTATGTAACAAGTTTACATTTCATTTTTACATTAAAATATTTTTAAACATTTTTACTTTTTTGGCAAAAAATTATCTAAGATTTATTGAATAAACTTACCTTATTGTAACAAGTAGTTTTTCTTCAGTTCCTATACACTGTCTCATTAAAGTTTCTTGTCCCCTGATGTCACCGGCAACTTTTCTATGCAACTCATCAAAGCTGTTAACCGACATTCTTGTGTAATTGAAAAACCGTTCTTCATACTGACGTAGTTCTCCATAAAATGTTGCAAACTGCCCTCTCATAGACCTGACAGCCAACATCGGATGCACTCAGTATCGCTTTCTTCTTCGCCTAACGTACCTACGATACAGATGCACAACAACTGCCAACTCTTCAACGTCCATCTTGTACTGAATTCAACTACTAGCTTGACATTCGTTGTCGTTGTCGTGGTCGTGGTCGGGGCTCAGCCGCATGTCTGTACGACCCGACCAGTCGGGGTATTTGTCGTGGTCGTGGTCGGTCTAGTGCGCGCCTAGCCTAACCCCTAGTACTAGTTCCGCTTCAACGAGTATACCTACAGGTCGTGCAACACCAAGCAGTGCTAACAATGTCCAACAATAATGAAAGGTAACGAAGGCAATGAGTAGGAAGATAATTTCGACATTACCAAATATTTAAAATTATAAGATTTTTTACCAAATTCAAGTTCTTACCAAAAGTAAGTTTAAAATATTAATAATCAAGTTTCGGGAAGCAACAATGTATTTTATGTAACTTGTTTTTTTAATAAAATATATTTAGTACTTTGATTCTGATGCATCATTACAACACTGCCCAATTTTAAGGATTTACATTATTCATTAATATCATAATACTGTAGTCATTATACGTATTTTTTTGATATTTTAAAATACTACCATAATACTTACAGATTTATAAACAAAACATAGATGAGTGTACTTAAGATAATGAAATTAATCGAAACTGTTAGTCTATCAAATACATAAATAAACTTTACCTTAAAGTGATTACAAGCCTCTCAGTAGGAGAAATGCTCGTCTTCATAATTGTGTCTCGTTTAACAATCTTGTCACCCACTAAACTCAATAGATTGTCAAATGTCGATACAGACATTCTGTAGTATTGAAAAAATTTGTCTTCGTAACTACGGTGCTTAAAAAACATTATGTGGAACTGACCCGTAGTTAATCGACTTGCTAGTACAGGGTGATTTCCCCATCTTCTTTTTCTCTGTTGTTAAACTCAATTTCATAATAACTTTCCAACAAACTAGCTATAGCCGCACACAGTGTACTTACGACATCCATTTTAGGCAACTGAAACTGGCTGTCAACGAGCGGTTTGGCAGCGTCCAGACTGCCCGTATAGAGTGGCACGCGTTTTACAAACAGTTCTACGGCTAGTAAACTGCTAGCTTTTTAACGGTTCGTATGGATGGCAAAAAAACGGCGTGGTCTACGGCGTGAAAACTGCCGCGTTGAGAAGGTTCGTATAGAATGGCCCTAAAACCCCACATAAACGATCACTTCCGAGTTCCGTAGCGACGAGTCCCTCTCGTCGAGATACGAATACGTCCAGAAAATGTTGGCTGTAGGTTCACCATACACGATTAAGCTTCTACCTAGGGCCCGATTTCCTAGCTGCCGAATATCGCTACGATTTTACGCTGCGGTGTTCGGCACCGACTCAACACACAAGACTGGGTACAGTCATTTTCCTAGCTGCCGATTTCGGCAGGGACTGTACGTCGCAGTGCGATGCGAGACGGGCGACTGCTCCCAGAGCAGTCTGTCCCGCACCCCGTAGCGAGGTAGAAGTGTTGGCAGGTTGTTTTTGCGACTGTACAGTGATCGTTTGTTGATCGTGCTTGCAGTGTTTTACATACTATGGCCAATCAAGTGAAGTTTTCAACGTCGGATGACGAACAATTGATTGAGTTGGTTGCTGGCCATGAATTGTTGTGGAATGCTAGTTATGCAGAGTTCAAGAACATTTTTAAAAGAGATAGGACATGGAATGAAGTTGGGATACTGATGAATAAAACAGGTAAGAGAACAATACATTATAAATTTTAATGATGCATGTGAAAAATGAATTGCTGCTATAAACATAGACTACAAAATACGTAATAGTTAAAAAGGTAACTGCTTATTAGTCTAGCACTGTAAATCACGGAAACTGTTGCTGAGCGGTTCTAGCTGATTTATTTTTGAAGTACTCTACGAAACGGCTTCTGACTTTAAAGCCCTCAGCTTTTGCGAAACCTCCTCTACCGGCAAGCGGTATCATGTTGTGTACTGGTAGATCGTAAGTTAAGTCCTGTGTATCTAAGGAATTGTTTTTAGACATGAACTCATCCCTTAGCAAATTGTGCAGGCAGCAACTGACAATAGTAATAAGGTCAACAGTTTCTGGTTTTGCATTGATGGGTGTAAAAAAAATTCTGAACGTATTGCACATTATCCCAAAACAGTTTTCAGAGACTCTTCTTACTTTGCATAAATTGTAGTTGAAATTTCTTTTATCTTCATCCACCAAAGCTTCCTTCTTACAAAAGGGTTTCAATAGGTGTTTATCAAGGTGAAACGCTTCATCGCCTAACACAACATGAGGAAGCACAATGTTGCTGTTAGGCAAGTATTGAGGCGGAGGGAACGTAGCATCTCCATTGTCAATTAATTTCCCCATTTTAGATTTTTTGAATATTCCTGCATCTCCTTCCTTTCCATAAGACCCCACATCAATTGCTAGAAACTTGTAATTAGCATCAACTAGGGCCAAAAGGACGATTGAAAAATAATGTTTGTAATTGTAGTACAACTTGCTGAGTTGTCCGGTGCCATAATTCTAACATGTTTCCCATCAATCGCTCCCACCACATTTGGAAAACGCCACCGATTCCAGAAATCATTTGCAATTTTCACCCAGTCTAGCTCATGAGGAGATGGAAGGTACAGAGGAACCAGTTTCTCTTTTAGGGCAAATAGTACCTTCGGAATGGTTACACTTATGTAAGAAGATGAAATCCGATAGGAAAAAGCCAAGGATTTGTAAGATTCTCCAGTTGCCAGATATCTGAAACAACAAATATAATATTGTAGGCCTATGAATAAGTAAGTGCTTATAGTCTAGTGCAACCCAGCTTGAGGCAGACCCAGTCGACCGTGCTAATACCCTGACCCTTTTGGCTCCTTTGTTTACGCTGAGCCCCAGGCCGGTTGCAGCGGTCGGTCAGGTAGTCATACTTTGGGGCCCCACTATCAATAAGCAATAATGTTAAATTGACGATTAATGTCAAATATAATTCTACCAATTGATTTATTTTGATATTCTGTTTACCACAACAAGATTTGAAGATTGTGGTTGATATGAAAACCACAACAAGATTTTTTTGAGTAATGCAAAAATTATGAAAATATACAATAATGTAGTAAAGTATGTCTACTGTTTAGTATTTAAATTTCATAGACCTCGGCAAAGTAGTTTTTTTATATATGGCTTTTCAATTCATCATAAGAAAGCGCTCAAAAAACGTGTTTTTCTGTGTTCCGACCGCAATAAAAAGATTTAATAGGGTTCAAAAAAGGTTTAATTTATATGAAAAAACGTGAAATAAATAAGCTACATTTAGGTATACAGTTTATAATTAATAGGCTAATTGGTGAACCCGTGACAACCGGTCAAACCCGAGCATATAGCTTTTTGAGGCTACGGGAACACATTGAAATTAATATGAACACATTCAAATTACAAATCATTAGTAATGTATTTATTATAAGGATTTTTTTTTGTTTTAGGCGTCCAATGTAAGAACCGATGGCGGAATATTAAGGACCACTACAAACGACAACGAAAAATCGAAAAAAATCCAGGTACCGGATCTGCAGCTGCTGCCAAGAAGAGGGCTTCCTACTGGGAAAGGCTCCGGTTCCTTGACAACGTTCAAGAGGAGAGGGAAAGTTTCTCTAACACACCTGAACAAAGCACAATCCAAACGTTGCCTGTGGACATCGTTGATCCAGTTTCAGAAGAAGACGACGATAGAGAAGATGATCAGCCCGAAACATCAACTCCGACTAACAAACGGAAGCAGGATGCCTCTCAGTCCCAAAACATGTCAGAGGTTAAAAATAAACGTTATAGGCAAGACAAAGAACTAACGAGTTTTTTAAAAAAACGGGAAGAGGAACGTAATCAGTATACTAAGTATTTGGAAAAACTTACTGAACCAGAAACAGAATCTGACGAAATTGATCTATTTTTCAAAAGTATGGCTGCCACTGTTAAAAAGTTTTCCCCTGGATTGAGAACACAAACGAAATTAGAAATAATGCAAACCGTTTGTAAGTTTGAACGTCAGAATCAGATGTCTGCGTCTGCCTCGGACTCAGAGAGCCATTCATTTTCTACATTTAATTATGCAACTTCTCCGGCAAGTACTGCAAGCAGCGTTCATTACGATTACGACTCATTTGGATCGTTTCCACAGACTGATGTAAACACTGGACAATACCAATAAACTGTAACAGTGAAAACATATTTTCAGTTCTGTTTCTTTTTGAAAAATAAATGTTAATTCAAATTTAATAACTTGTTAATTACTTAATACCCACCTTAAAGTCAGTGCTACTTTTTCCGCTGGTGAAACTGGTCTCCTCACCCGATTGCATGGCTCACTTTTCAAGTCCTCTTCAACGAAACTCACTAAAGCCCGCTACACACGTTCAATTCGGCTTGTCAATTCGATGTGAACAAGCCGAACTGACAAGCCAAATTGACCGTGTGTAGGCAAAGGTTTGTCCAATCGATGTGAGCTCAAGCCAAAAATTTGAACTGATGGCATGATGTAAATTCATCATTTCTGCTTGACACATCGGCTTGACGTCAAGCCGAATTGATCGTGTGTATGGGAGCGTCAGTTCAGTTCCTCAAATCAGTTGTTTGCGCATGCGCACCAGTGATTGGCGTCTGTCTAGCAACAACTGTCCCGCGTATTTTTTGCCGTGTGCGTAGTCAGTGACATCGATATCCCTTTTTCAAGAGACACCACGTTTTGTTAAAGTTGTTTTTTATCAACACAGTGCAATGAGTTCTTGGAGTAAGGATTTCCTTCTTCAATTCATAGAGTTGTTTAGGGGGGAAGAATGCCTATGGAAGATAACCTCTAAAGATTATCATAATAAAGTGAAACGTGAGGCAGCTTATAAAACGCTCATACAAAAAGTTAAAGAGATCGATCCTCTAGCCAACAAAACCCTAGTGACGAAGAAGATAAACAGTTTGAGAACTGCATTTCGCAAAGAACTGCGTAAAACAGGAAGTTTGGTTAGTGGAATGAGTGCAGATGACGTTTATGTACCCAAACTATGGTACTTTGATCAGTTGTTATTCTTGACGGATCAAGAAGTACCAATGATGTCCAAATCTTCGTTATCAGCAGATGTGGTAAGTCTTAATTGTAATCAGTTAAATGTATTAAAAATTACTTTCATTATTTATAACTGAAGCTTTATCATTGTAGAACATTTACTCACATCATACATGGAAAGATATGGTATAAATAACCAACTCAATTCTCAGTGGTTTTTCTTCCACAGTTATAACACTTGTTTATTCTGTAAGGTAAATCAATTAGGCCTACTTTATATTGTTTACTTATAATTAATTAATTGCTTATTAATTACTTATACTGAAAAATTGAGGTAAACGTAAAAAACTGTTCTTGAACAACACAGTAAGTAGTTTGATGGAGCTGGGATTAAAATGTGTGAAGAATTTAGAACAAACTATTTGTAGTTTTCGTAAGTAAAGCTTTATTATTCTATAATATTAAATTACTTAACAGAATGAAAAACTCAATCGTCAGTGGTTTTTCTCAAAAGAAATCATATAATTGTATATAAGGATAAATTAAAGATGTGTTTAATGGCAATACTAAACATTACCAGTGGATTAAATCAAGGTCATAATACATTTTTATGTTATACTAGCAATAATATTAAAACGTAAAAAGTTGTAACACAGCCAGTGCCTTATAGAGAGCTATATTACACATATTTGTCCTGCCATGGAACTTTACCATTCCCATTAAAATACTCTACGAATCTGTCCCTTGTGTTCTTTCCACCTTTCCCTTTCGTTCCTTTTCGATTCTTTTGTAGTTTCCTTCTCGTCTCCATACGTAGCCCATTAATTATTACTCCATTGCTCTCTTCGTCAAAACATTCAGAAGGGGTGTACTTATTTGGTGAAGTATCTCGCAGAAAGTTATGTAGAGCGCAGCACGCAAGCACGACATCTGTAATTCTATCAAGACGCAGGTTAATAGGCTTTTGGAAAACTCCAAACCTAGCCACTAAAATTCCAAAAACGTTTTCGATGATTCTTCTTGCACGTGAGAACCTGTAGTTGCAGATTCGTCGCTCATAGTTTAGAACGCTAGCATTAAATGGCTTCATAAGGTCTTCTCTCAGTTCAAAAGCTTCGTCTGCTACGAATACGTATGGCAGTAGTGTGCCGTCGAACATTGTTGGTTTGGGCACTGACAGTGTTTTTTTCAACATTTTCTCATTTATGTCACAACACGATAAAACCCCTCCATCTGACACACGTCCGTTGACACCAAAACTGAAATATATCAGTCTGTAGTTGTAGTCTGCAATAGCCAAAAGGACTTGGCTGTGGAACTTCTTGTAATTAAAGAAGAACGACCCACTTCCAGGTGGAGGCACTATAGGCACATGCTTTCCGTCTATTGCCCCCAGACAATTTGGAAAGTTCCATCGTTCATGAAATCCTCTAGCGATAGCCTTCCATTCTTCCTCACTTGTAGGAAACTGTAAAACCAAAAAAATAAATTATAAATTACTAAAAGTATATAAATGAAATTAATTTCCTTAATGCAATTTTTTAGGTTGCTGATGACGACGACGCCAATGATGATAATGATGATGATGACGTTGATGATGTTGATGAAACCAATAATGGAAGTGGGTTGATTACCAGCCCTGCTCTAAATGCATCACAACTAATGGACAACCAAAGCGTTCGATCACAGACACCGCCCACACGCCCATCTTCCACCGCTTCCACCGCCAGTACTTCTCGAGTGACCCCAAATCAGTTTAAGCGACAAAAAAAGGTAGAAGACAAGGTATTACAAACTGTTGGGGAAAAGCTATCTGAATTAAGGCGTGAAGATCAGTTTGATATATTTGGACGCAATGTAGCAGCTAAACTTCGTGCATTGCCTCAAGAACAGCGCATCTACGCTGAGAAAAGAATTAATGATGCTCTGTTCGATGCTGAACTTAACGCTTTTCAACGAAACTCAATGACTACCCGCCAAAATGTAGCACCGAACCCTATCACTACTTCTCAACCCATTTATCACCAGCCACCAGCCCACCGTCCGCAACCCCAAATTCCTGCAAACCCGAGTTTTATTGCTAATGATGCTACACATGACCACCACCAACAACGCCCGCAACATCAAAATTTGTTCACAGATCAGCAAAACCCATCAGATGTCTCTGACTACTACTCCTCTTTCATGCCTAGTGATCAGATCTAAATTAAGTTTGGAATATTATATCAAGTTCAGCTTTTATATTATTTTGCCAGTAAATTTATAACTGAAAAGTTTGAAGTATGTTATTACGTTTCGTTTTTAGGTAATTTTGACAGTAAGTTTAAAGCTGAAAAGTTGGTATAAGTTTGAAATATGATAACAATTTCAGTTTTTATGTTATTTAGACAGCAAATTTATAGCTGAAAACATTACGATTTATTAAAATAAATATTGAATTTACATTATTCAAATAATGTAACTCAAATCATTAACTGTTAAAAATGTTAACATGTACTTATGTTTTTGATAAAACACATTAATTTTTTTATTTAAATAAATTTGTGTTTCTGACAAATGATGATTTTTCATTCGGGAATTGCCTTCTTTTTGTAGCAACTGAAATAATATTACTCCAGCGATTACACATGTAATAATAAATTTAAAACACGATTTAAATGTGTTATGAGTAAATATATATATAATGTTCAACAATGTTTGAGGTGCCTGTAGTTATTCTTATTTCAACAAAACTTGTAGGCTAAACAACACAAAATAAAATTACTTACCTTACAGAAGTCATTCTTCAACACTTTTAAAATTGCTTTGCAGGTTTCCTCTATAATGTTACCAAGTGCCTGTGGGGAAACGATTGTTGAATATTTTAGGTCTTCCAGTGACCTGCCGGTTGCTAGGTAACGTAGAGTAGCTGTTAGTCTTTCGTGTGGAGTGATTGCTGTTCGCATAACAGTGTCCTCCTTCTTTAGGAACGGAGAAACACGGGACAGCAGGTCTAGATATGTTTCTTCGTTCATCCGCAAATAATTATGCCAATCTTTGGGATGAAATCTAAGCTCTTTTAAAAGATTAACATGGGAGTACTGGGTTCTTTTTAAAAGCCAGTCTTTAGTCCACACATTTCGCTTGAAATGACGCCTTCTTCTTTTCACAATTAAACAAGCCACTGCACCATACATCAGTAGTAACTCATCGTCCGAAAACATTTTAGCAATTTCCGAAACACAAGCACGACCACATCGGAGTTCACATCGAATTGACGCACAAAACTGAACGTGTGTATGGGATTGCTGCGTCAGTTAGAATTGACAGTTCTAACTGACAAGCCAAACTGACAAGCCGAATTGAACGTGTGTAGCGGGCTTAACATATAAAACTGTTCACGCGTAAACCGAAAATATGCTTTGAATTTAGTTTCGTCGTCTAACAGGTGTTTGGTAATTAGCAGCTTGAATGCACCTTCCCTCTCCCGAGTAGTAAATATATTACTTGTTTTTTGCCGCAAGCAAAATTTACGTTCGATAACTAAGTCAGTTTCATCGTCCAAGTCTTTCATGAGTGAACATAACAGAAGAGCACATATCTTTCTTCTCTTAAACTTGCTTAGGACAGGCATTGCAACTATGTCCACCAAAACACACTGAACAACTGGCACTGCGCACCCACTCCCCGCTTTAACATCGCCGTGTAGGAAAACGCTTATGCCGAAAAACGCAGATGCCGAGAATATAGTGCGATATTTCAAAACCCGCAGCGTAAAATCGTAGCGATATTCGGCAGCTAGGAAATCGGGCCTTAACCGACACCAGGTCGGTCCTCACATTACTCTCTTCCTATACACGTGAGTCGCGTTCGTGCAGTGTTTATCTTTGATTTTGGTTAATAACACACTAAGGAATGTCGTATATTCACATATGAGTCTTTTACAGGCTGTAGAGGTAGCCGGCCAAGGTCGAGGCTGTTGGTTTTAATCCCGTAAGAACATTGTTATTTTCGAGCTGGAAATACGATCATAACGATCATGAGTATCCAAATTTAAAAGAGTTATTCTTAAACGGAATTTCTGAAAAAAATTCATTTGATTAAGAATAAAATTGTGCTTTGGAATTGCTTTGCAAATTCCTAATGAGTTTTATCCTACATTTTTTGTAATATAGTACATAAGTTGTAATTTTTGTAATATAGTACATGCCAATGTTTTGGAAATTTTATCGAATTAGTATGTACTTATTACAAAAATTACAACTACCACTCGTTAATGATTCAATGTTAACTATTTGCATCATAAAGTAGGAAACAACATTTTACAATATTGTAGGTTTTTGTAAACTGTATAGTTTTAAAATAAATTCTTGAATGGTTTTTTATGAACACCCAGAAAACGGTAAGATAAAAATAGATTCTATAAGATACAAAAAAAGTTAAAAAAACCTGACTCTTCGTTAAATTAACCAAGTATATTTCACTGGTCACTGAAAGTTCTTTAGACGTCACTAATTAATGTATTATTACAATTAATGTATTCCCACAAGTCGAATGAGAAAAATTAACGAAAATAAAAAAAAACATATACACTTTGTCAATGAAAATATTTTATCAAATAATTGAGAGATAACAAAAGAAACTAGGTGAAAAACACCTTCAGCGTACCGTGGGACTGTTTGCGGCAGGAAGTTCTTTAATATCACTTCCTGTCTCTAGCCAAATTCGGAGCAGCAGAGACCACCAATATTGTCAACACGTTGTAAATCCAAGCGCCCAGACATTTCTCGGCGTATGCTCGACTCCACCCACGAGACCGGCTTGGTCGACACCATACACATCGCCCCGTGTGCCAAGCCGCACCGCCCCTGTCTTATTACACCGGAAGCGATCGTGTATGGGCCGCTTAAAACAATATGGCTCAATTCTTCACAGATTAGCTGTTGCAGTTATAAGCAACAAATGTGCGCACCATCTTGCTGGTAAACGTAAGCAGGCCCGCGGAGAGGGGGGGGGCCAGCGGGGGCATTGCCCAGGGGCCCGGGCCCGGACCGGGCCTGGCTTAAAATGTAGTATGTAGTATAAGTAGTTATAACGTTATAACATAATAGAGAATATTGCTGAACGTACTTTTTCAATAATTTCACAATCCATGTTGTATTTAAAATAAAACATTTTTAATGTCTTCTTAAGATTTATTGATGATAATTTTTACAAAAGTTTTAAGTTTAAGGCTTATTGCGTAAGCTGTGGGGCACTGGCACTGATGTGATATTATTACCGACCGCGACGCACGACGGGTGACGCTACGATTCGTAGGATTGTGTTGCCGCCACGGGCAATTTCAGCCTGAGGGAAAAAAGGGAAATTTCGGGCTTTGGCGAGGGAGGAACTGTCGAAGCGAAGTGGAAACACTGGTTTAGTGTCAGTTCGTTGTTTTGATTGTGCAGTGAGTGAGGTTATTGTTCTGTTCTGCTGTTTACCGTGTGTGAAGTGGCGTTGACGGCGTTGGTATTTAGCTATTGTTTTGTTGTGAAATGACGATCATTCGGTGTATAGTTTATTGATTGAAAAACTGTGCGCTTCTGAGAGTTTTGTAACTACAAATATGGACCCTTATAAACATAAATCGGGGGCCCTTAAAAGAAAAGAACGAGAAAAGTGACTTGAGGCTAGTAAAAAGGGATTGAGGACATTATTTGAAGTTGGTTTAAAAAAAGAAGATTCTAGTAACGAAGACGTATAATTGGAAAGTGCATCAAGAAGTACAGAAATCTGTTGTAAGAATGATAAAGATGACAATCAAATCTCTTCATTTCAAGCGGAAAACGAACAGCCATCCTCAAGTAGGCCTAAGCCTATTCAGCTTGAAACCTCATTATTACAGTCACAGAATGCAGATATTACTCTATGTAAGGATAAAGCAGAAACTAGTACTAAAGAACCATTGCTTCAATTTGAGACTTGTGAGAGTGAGAGTGCGCTGTTTTCAAGTGAGGATATTCCACCCGAAAGTAGGCCTACTTTAATTAGGCCTAATTTAGTCACAGACACAGTATCTGATCAATATGACCTACTACAACTGCCAGGATGTCCAACTTCAGATTAACTTGAAAGTTATGTCCGTTAAGGGCCTAATTTAATTCCTGAATGTTTACCAAGTGATGGTAAACGACCCTTCCCGAAGGTTGTTCTATATTCCAAATCTAAGAATGGAGAAACCCGGCCTAGGGATTGGTTGACATGGAATAAAAGTAATGAATCACTTTTCTGTTTTCCATGCCGTTTATTTGGTCGTAGTAGCAATGACAGTTCTGAAAAAAATCGCTCAGTACTAATGAGCAACGAAGGTTGGAAAAAAGAATATACTTGGAGAAAGTTATACGACAAGCTACCTAACCATAAAGTGAGTGAACACCATAAAACTTGCTATTTAGAGTGGAGAAAACTAGAGAGGCGACTAAAAAAAGGTTCAGACATTGGTTCTCAATTAGACAAAGAATTGAAAGAAAGAAGAAAATATTGGAATAAACTGTTAGAACGTATTTTAGCAGTTATTTTGTTTTTGGCTGAACGAGGTTTGCCCTTGAGAGGATCATCATCAAAAATCGGTGACCCGCAAAATGGAAACTTTTTAGGAATCATTGAACTACTTTCCGTGTATGACCCGGTTCTGCATGAACATGTAACAAAAGTGAGGGAGTGTCAAAAAGATGGAAAAAGAATTCAAGCACATTATCTATCATGGCAAATCCAAAATGAGTTTATAGAAACATGTGCCAATAAAGTAGTAAATGTTATTTTGGCTGAAAGGGAAAAAGCCAAATACTACTCAATTTTAGTTGATGCAACCCCTGATGTTTCTCACGAAGAGCAGATTACATTTGTGTTAAGATACATTTATGAAAATGAAGACGGTTTCAAAATTTCAGAAAGATTTCTTAGCTATGTCAGTTTGTGTGAAAAAACAGGCCAAGACATTGCAGATGCGATATTAAAGGAACTAGCCAACCATGGGATTCCCTTAAACGATTGTCGAGGTCAAGGTTTTGACAATGGCGCAAACATGGCTGGCATTTACAAATGAGTGCAGGCACTGATACTTCAAAAGAATCCATATGCTCTGTTTTCAAACTGTGCCGCTCACAGCCTTAATTTTTGTGGTGCCAATGCTGCTGAATGCTGCACAGAAGCAGTGACATTTTTTGGAATACTGCAGCGTTTGTACAATTTTTTTTCGAAATCTCCTACCAGGTGGAAAATTCTGGAAGAAGAAATTAATTGTTCTCTCCATAACCTATCTGAAACATGGTGGTCAGCTAGGGTTGACGCAGTGAAACCACTAGCCCAAAATCATCCTGGAGTCAAACGAGCTGTTTCCAGATGCACAGAGCTAAATCTGAGCGCTGACGCAAAATCAGAACTTAACGGAATTGAGAAACACCTGCAAACTTTCAATTGTACTTTAATGTGTTCTGTTTGGTACAAAATATTATTGCCAATCGGTCACTTTAACAAAATACTGCAGAAAAGAGATGCAACCCTTGATGTAGAGATTTCTAACATTGAAAGCCTGTTACAAGAGTTGAAGGATTTAAGGGAAAAATTTGACAAAATTTTGACGGAGACTAAACTTGTTACTCAAGCTATGTCTGCTATACACAAAAACACAGAAACGACACTAAATGAACGAAGACTTAAAAAAAAGGAAAATTTTCTTTGATGAAGAATGTGAAGAAGAAAGAACTGATGATGGAGACGAGGATGAAACCAAGCAAGAAAGAGATTTTATAATTAATTTTTTTTATACAATTATTGACGCAGTGATAGCTGGATTGACCCATAGATTTAAAACCGCAAGAGAGCTAAATGATGTTTTTAAAATACTGTGGCAATACCTCTAATCTACAGAAGAAACAATAGTTGAGGATTCCAACCGACTATCAGTTACTTTTCCAGAAGATATATCAAAGGATATTAAAGAAGAAATAATCCATCTGAAAACAATCCATCGAACAAATTTAGGAAGCACGGCACTGAAACCATTTGACCTTCTAAACAAATTAAAGGAACTGAAGCTTGATTGTCTTTACCCAAATGTTTGTGTGGCGTTAAGAATTTTTTTGACATTACCTGTGACAGTTGCTGGGGCCGAAAGAGTTTTCAGTACAGTGTAGTTTGAAACGGATCAAAAACTTTAATCGTTCTACAATGGGACAAGAAAGACTGTGTGGCCTTACAACACTTGCTATGGAAAGTGATCTAGCACGGCAAATTGACTTTAGTGAAATTATTGAAGTGTTTGTAAACAAGAAAGCGAGAAAAATAAACTTTTAAGAAAATGAAAGTTAGGCAAACTGCTAACTCATTTTAGTAGGCAATTTAGTAGGTAACTCATAAAGTTAGGCAATTCCCCTTACTGTATTGTATGTAGAGAATGAGTAATAATTGTTTATCCGTATACATATTATCGAACGTGTAACCTTTTTCACCTAAAATTGCCTAATGTATGCATTAAAGGGAATATATTTAATTGTTTACTCGTATACCAACTATTAATAAACTAGTAACTAGTTTTCATTTTTAAATTGTGCCTTAATCATGCCTTGAACCTTTGTATTCAGATATTTAATTTACCATGAAATTATAACCTAGTAACTCTTAGTGGGTTTCTTCGACCAAGCTTGGCGTTGGCTTGGGCTTGATCTACCGGGCGACCGGTAACCCGCAGTGAACGTGTTAACAGCAGTAAACAGTATTTAAGTATGAAAATATAGATATCTCTAACTAGCTTTTTATTTAAAAAAGTGAGAGATCTTTAAATAACAGATCTCTTGTGAAAAAGAAAAGAAAAGTCCTTTATGGCCTTAAAAATCTATTTAAACTCTGAGATGGTGTGATAAGTGCTATTAATAAGTTTAAGACCATCAACCACCGCGCCGTTGCGTTGGGGGGGGGGAGTGGAGTGGAGTGGGCCCGTGGCAACGATTGCCCAGGGGCCCGAGATTTCTCTCTGCGGGCCTGAACGTAAGTAAGATCTCTTTAAATAAGTGTAGCGTAACAAATCACCGCCCGGGCCCCCAGATCCCGTGTTTCCCCCCCAATGGGTGGGCTGGGGGGTGTACGTTACGCCACTGCCTCTACGTCGACCGGAAGGTGAGGACCACGGGTACAGCCAGGATACCTAGAGACGGAAGGACACCGAGGACAATTCTAGCTTCAGGACCGAACGAGAGCAGCATGGATCCTTGGTGGACACTCACTAGCTACTTACTCCTTCTAACAGGACACGGTGAGAAACTACAAACTTATGTACTGTATTATGGTTATATTAATATTCAAGTAATTCATGGTTAGTAAAACATAATGTTATAAACAACATAAAAAAATTCCAAATAAAATCACTTTAACTTTAGGTATGAGGTTAACTTACTGTAATTTGTAACTTTTCTGCATTTGTTTAGAGATTACAGAAAACAAAATAATGACATTATTTATAGAGAGCCTATAATTAAGTATATTGAGGCATTTTGGTATTGTTAGTTGAATATATTAAATTTGGGTTGTAATAAGTGATAGGGGGTTTGGAAATGCTTTGTGAAATATGCCTAATACGAGTTATAATATTTATTTTGAAGAATGTAGCTAGATAAAAATATTGTCATCTATTAATCTTAAGCAAAAGGGTTATTGTTATATAAATTTTTAGAGCACAAGTTAGCTAAATATTTAATTGAAGAAGTTGAATTTTGCTAACCAAGATAGAGTTGAAAAATCTAATTAGACACGTTAAAGCATAACAACAACTAAAATAGCAAAGTAAATTTAATTAATTAATTGAATTGATTGATGATAAGCTCAAATGATTTAGCAGTAAATAACTCATAGTTAAATATATTATAATTGATCGCGTTACAAAACATAATATTCTCATTTTATTTGCTAAACTTAAGAAATGGCAGCTAGTATTAATTATCAAGACCAAACACTTTCAATTCAGGATGTTATTGAGCTATTTGCTATAGAATTGCAATCTTTAAAGGGAAACGTAACAACCCTCAATGAAACCATATCTCACAGACACGATGCAGATGAGTCAGAAGTGCAAGGCGGTGCAAATATGGATCTAACTGTGGCTGAGAACACACTCGGGGGAAATAAACCAAATTTTGATTTAGTTTCAGTTCTACCAAATTTTATTGGTGATGATAATGAAACTTTAGTTGATTTTATTGGCAGGATAGAGGATGTTGGCAATTTAAGTGGCTGGGTGGACAACCACAAACTGTTAGTTGCCAAGCTAAAATTGACAGGTATAATATAGCCTTTTATTTTTCAAAAAGTGACGAAAGATGTCAATCTGCTAAAACTGGGGGAATTACAAGCTGCTTTAGAGACTAGATTTAAAGACAACTAACCGGAGTACTAGTACTTTGAGCAGTTAGCTACGATTAGGCAAGAGAGAGTGGAAGTTATTGAGCGATATGCCGATAGAGTGAAGAATTTAGGCATTAAGACTGTCCGTTACACACAGAATGCCCAGATCGACGACGTTCTGAGAAAAGAGGCTGACCGTCGAGCAATGAAAGCCTTTACATGGGGATTATTTAGGAAATTAGGTTACCAAGTCAGGATCCGATTTCCTCAAACATTTCAAGAAGCTGTGACGTTAGCTGTTGCGATGCGAAACGTTAAGAGACGTCCTTCGGACGAAGGTAAGACTAAAGTCCAGAGAGGAGTTTATATGGTCCCTACCCAACCAACATTAAAATACCGAATTTGTAATAAGTTTGGTCATGCCGAAACAATATGCAGATTTAGGCAGCAGAGGCAGTCATTCAAATATTTATAAATCCCAGTTACCCTCCAAATAAATCTTCTAATCAAGAATCTCAATGTACGTTTTGCAAAAGGTTAGGTCATTTAGAGTCTGAATGTAGAACTAAACAAAGAAGTTACACTGCTCATTCTCTTAACAATAATATACAATGTCAACTTTGTGGACGTAAGGGTCATTCAGCTCAAGCCTGCCGGGTGTCTAATGTAAGTAAACGAACCTCGCATGTTGAGGAGCGTAAGTTAAACCCGACAATTGACCGGGTAAGATCAAGGTTTTAAGCCTGAATTTGGAATATCCATTCAACCCCCCCCCCCTCAGAACTAAAAGAAACATTAAAAACCGATGAGGCAGATATAACTAACAAACCAACTAAATTATCTAAAAATAATCCAAGACCTCTTTTTTCTAATCACAGTATGACTGGCGAGACATCAGATTTTTCAATTGAAGGTAAAATAGGTATCACTAAAGGACGTTTAATTTTTGATTCAGGTGCTCAAGTATCATTAGTCGATAAAAATATTTATCTAAATAAAATTGAAGAAACCGAACTTGGAATCCAAGGAGTTACTGGTACACAGTTACAGGTATATGGTAAAACCACTGACACTGTCACTTTAAATCCTAGTATATATTTTGACTGTAATCTTATTGTAACAGATTTTCCTGAACGATATATCGCTATATTGGGGCTTGATGTAATGAAACATGATTACCAATACTAGTCAAATTTATCTTATGAGATATTTATCTCAACATCAACATTAATTCAAATAACTTCACCAATTAGGTCCATAATATGTCAGCCATATGCCAGAACACGTCGTTAGAGGCCCCTATCCGAAACATTCTCACATATGAAGCATTTAACCACGTGAAACAGTTGTTTCACGAGACAGACGAGAAGTTGCTAACCCAAGGAAAAAAACGTCCGCGATGCAGAAATGGTAGAGTTCAAGCCATTGCTTATGATTTCCTTGCACTCAACGAAATCATAGATCTCCCTCTATCCCCGTCCTCATTCACTCAAAACTTATCCAACTATTATATGGAATTCATATCAAAAGACATCCCTGTCCATGTCAAAATGTCATGGAAACAGATCTTCTCGAAAGGAGGGATTTTGGCTGCTGCAAAAATGACTGTCCTCTCTCATAAACAGATAACCTATCAAGAAATTAAATCACAGTTAGATCAGATTGAAACTCATAGTCACTTTAATGTTTTATTAAAGTGTTACTACTGGAGGTGGCTCCTCGAACAACTAGTAATAGCGACTGCAAGGCCAAAAGCAGTCAGAAAGAGATATCATGATCAGCTGAATCCCCATGTTACACTGCTGAATTTGGATTCCAGAAATCCCCTCTTTGCCTATTACCTCAATGAACAGATAACTCTGGTCGCTTCAGGAACCTTTCTCTATATAGAAGATTTGGCCTCAAAAAACTCATGGATTGCTTCTAGGGAGCATCTATTGCAATTAGCTGATACAGCGACTCAGAGATACCTGACCCTCCTTACCTCCATGTATGCTGAGATCACAGGAGATGACTCCATTCCCCCTCCTGATTTATTGTTAAAGGTCTTTGATTGGGGTGATGTCATTATACAAAGGTTCGGGAACAATGCTTACAAGAGCATCAAATAATGGGAACCCCTCATGACATCATATCTCTGAAACTTCCATCATAACCCGCATGTGAACCAAAGGGGTTTCATGCATATGATAAGGAATGACTTCATAAACAGTCAAACTCCAGCCGATCAGGATGGCTGGCAGCACATATAGAGGCTCTAAATGACATGCTTATGCCATATCATCATGAGAATCCTGATGTATTAAGTCAACTATTCGGTTTGTTTAGAATATGGGAACACCCTACTGTGGATGGATTGGAAGGTATCAGGAAGCTGAAAGAATTAGTGAGACATAAACATTGTACAGACCTAAATTCGGTTAAAATCGTATTTCGTAAATGGCGAGAATACTTCTCAATTTCTTACTATCAGAAAGAAGGGTGATGGCCCCAATTTGATGAGATCACGTACCAAGATGATCAGTCGTTCTTAATCCGGACTCTGAAAGAAGGTTATCCGTTAGATCAATTGCATCCAGAATATCGAGATTCAGATTGCTACAAGGTGGTGTTTAGTAAGACATTCTCAGTCCCTGAGAGATTCGAGCTGTCTGAGATGATCTCTGAAAAAGCCACATCACATGATATCCCAGAACTGCAGGAGAGATGCAAAAAATTATAACATAGGGCATTTTACCTGGCGGATGGGACCATAACACCTCAGTGGGACCTGGACTGGGCATCTTGGGGATATCGAGAGATTAAGGCAAAAAGGGTGAACAGTGTTTACAGCCGTGATCTTAAAACATGTTTGTGACTGGCTGCAGATCAAACATCAATTATTAGGCCAAGGAGACAATCAAGTGCTGATGACATCATATTTCCCAGCGATTAACCGAACGGTTGAGCAACAACATCAATTTTTTATGGCTCAATTGAATGGGTTTCTGGAGACCATAGGACCTCCCATGAAGTTGGAAGAATCTTGGATCATCTTCAAATTTCCTAACTTATGGGAAATTCCCTCTATTAAAATGCGTACCTCTTTCCATGTCATTAAAGAGAATAAGTCGTTGTGGTCACCTCAATAATCAAGGAATCCCCAGTTTAGATTCTGTCCTTAGCTCAATCACAGCAAATGTCTCAGCTGCAATCTCAATGTCCAAGAACCCTCTGACACCCGTTCTTGTGGCAGCATTAGAATCATATTCTGCAGTGTTACTACATTTAGAAAATCCTATGTATTGACCTTCAATTTTAGGGGACTTAAAACAAATCTCGGTGAAAATACCCACCGGAGATGGGTCTCAGAAAACTATTAAAGAGCCTATTTCTGAAAGGCTGACAGCACTGAACCGGGACCCTCAGCATCTGGCATTTAACCTTTGCTGGATATCAAGTGATTTAGGGGGTTATCCTGTCTTCCAATCCACTGACACAATGATGCATGGATTTCCAGATCCAGTGTCAATAGCACTATGGGAAGCAAAGAAATTGTACCTGGTACTTTCAAGAGAACAATCCCGACTCAAGATGTGGATTCTAAAGGTGTTGCAACCTCGACTCAACCCTAGTGTAAAACCTGTCAGAGTCCGACTAGTCTCAATCTACTGAGAGGATCTCGACCTGAGGATCAAGTCAAGCGCTTGGTTTTGAACTATCTCCCCAAAATACCTAATATCATTAATGAAGCTTAGGGAACTCCAGTTTCCTAATGTTGTTGTGAAGCTGAGCGCTTGAGGCAGTACCGATTAGTATAAATAGGCTCCTTTTTGTAACACTGTCGACCAGTCCCAGTGGGCTGCAACCCTATGTAGGTTGAACGCGCTGACTTTAGCTTGGCCTTACGCGATCTGACTTACTGCCTCCAGCGGCCTGATAGTTGCTTTGTGTGATTTGTATAGAAATTTTGTCGTTCAGTAATAAACTCACGTGTGTCTTGATTTGAGTTCTGACTCTGCATTGAAGACAACCCATCCTTTGGAACTTAGCAGAGCCACTCCTGCTATAGTGCCACTACAACTGGTGTCAGGTGTGTGGGCTCTTCAAGGTCCTGACGCCGGGAGACTGTCGACGGGAACTACACAATCCACGAGATTACTGAACGTTGCGCTTCCTTGAGATCCTTTTCAATTTGAGGACGATCGAGACTACGACCCACCAGTTGTGAGACACGGCTACAACGCAGTCTAGAGAACTACAACCACACTACAGCCGAGAGACGACCCGCTACAGAGAAGCATCCAGAGGGACTACTAGCTACCAAGAGACATCCAGAGAGACGACCAGCTACAGAGAAGCATCCAGGGAGCGGTGCCGATAGAGACTACCAGGGAGCAGTGCCACACGAGACACTACCACAGACCAGGGTCAAGAGATTTCCATCACCAACTTGTCAAGGTATGAGAAGTGCTCCTCGTGTAATAAGGATACCCATTTAAAATATATATACTGTATATAGTAAGTGTCATTATTACCAGGTATTTTAAGCAGCTGTACTTAAGTAGGGTGTCATATACTAGTATTTTTATACACATAAGTAGGTTCTAAACATACATATTACTATTTAATACAAGATAGAAGAAACCAAACATATATAATATTATTTTGTTATTTATTCATATTGAAATAATATTTTATACACTATGGCACCACCCACACAAAACACAACACCCACAACCACAGAGGTACAGGACCATGAAGGTGATGAAGGCTACTCAAGTTATTAAAATAATACCAGAATACCATGGGCGCACCAATGAGAACATACACGAATTCTTAGATGCAACGGAAGAATGTATGGGACTTGTACAGGAAGATGAGAAAAAGATTTTACTTTCATTCATTAAAACGAAACTAAAAGGGGCTGCTTTTAAGGCGATCCAGTACATGTCAATTGAATCTTGGGATCACTTAAAGGAGCATTTAAAGGCGATTTGGGGTTGGAGATACAATCCGTTATATAGAGAAAGAGTTCACAATGTTAAGTCAGAATACTCACGAGACAGTTGCCGAATTTGGTGAGCGTGAGTGCACCTTAGCTGCCAAAATTTCAGAATATAACATAAAGGAAAAGAAGTATGACCCGGACATGTTTGAAAAAATAATGGAGGACAGAATCCTAGTTCAATTTATAACAGGGCTAAGGGAACTAGTCCGCTTTCAAGTAAAAACTTACAAATGCGAAGACTATAGGCAAGCACTCGCAATAGCATGTAATCTAGAGAAAGAAGTCAAAACAAATAAAGAATTTGACGGAAGGAAATTTTTAAGGAAAATGGGGCTCCGTGATCAAGGATCATACGGCGAGAAACCACGTTGTTTCAATTGTAATAAAATCGGACATAAGGTATAACCTTCCCGACAGAAATACACCTGCCGCAAGTAGACAACAAAACACTTTCACTAGTCAGGGAAACGAAAGACGCCTTCCTATGGAGAGTCGCGTGGGCAGGCCAGCCAATGTGTTCAAGTCGGCTCAATAAACTCAGATAAAAATGAATGTGTCAGTGTACACATCACCGAAAATATAAATAATAAAACATTAATGTTGTTAGACATTGGGGCACACATCAGTATAATTAAACTAAATAGTTTAAAGGATGATACACTTATTGATGACAGGGTAAAAATGAAATTACAGGGCATCCACGATACTATTACTGAATCAATAGGAAGAACAATTTTAACAGTTTACCTTGATAAAATGGTTAAGGAACACTATTTTCATGTAGTCTCAAATGATTTTAACATAAAAGCAGATGGTGTAATAGGCAGAGATCTATTGGTAGACTTAAAAGCTAACATAGATTATGGAGAAAGAGCTTTAAAAATAGGGTTAAATAAAATACCACTTTTAACATCTGAAATTAGTATACAGCGCAATTGTGAAAAAGTCTTAGAAATATTTGTTGATAGAAATGGAATAGGTTTAATTGAAGAAAAAGAATTAGAACTAGGGGTGTTCATTCCAAACACATTAGTGAGAGCTGATAAATATAAAGCCACTGTAATGGTAGTAAACACCACTAGGAAGTCAATAGCAACCACTAATTTAACCCACAAGTTAGAAGACTTTAATGAAGTAAACATCAACCTTACCTCTACAGATGTAGAAAATTATTTACATCTAAATGAATTTAAAAATTACTGAGAAAACCCAAATTAGTAAATTATGCACTGAATACAGAGACATATTCTTTTTACCTGGGGATGTATTTAACTTCAACAAAAACTGTGCAACATGAAATCCCACTTCTAATTAACACACCACCTATTAATGTTAAGCCTTACCATTTGCCTGAAGCGCAAAGAGAAGAAGTTAATAAACAAATAAAAGATATGTTAGCCAATGGAATAATACAAAATAAAATAGCTGAAGTCCTTATAACGCTCCTCTTGTAGTAGTACCAAAGAAATTAGACAATAGTGGAATAAAGAAATGGAGAATTGCCGTTGATTTTCGCCGTCTAAATGACGTTAAAGATTCATTTCCTTTGCCTAATATTACAGACATATTAGATAGGTTAGGAAATGCCAAGTACTTCACAACACTTGACCTTGCATCAGGATTTCACCAGATTCTAATGGCATCCGAAGATAGACATAAAACAGCCTTTAGTACAACAAACCAACACCTAGAGTTCTGTAGGATGCCCTTCGGCTTAAAAGGAGCTCCAGCCACTTTCCAAAGATTAATGAATAGTGTTTTAGATGGCTTAGTTGGAGAAATATGTTTTGTCTATTTAGACGACATCGTAATATTTAGTAGCACCTTAGAAGAACACATCGACAGACTTAAATCAGTATTTGATAGACTAAGGAAACATACCCTGTTGCTTCAACCAGATAAATGCAATTTTCTCAAAAAGAAAATTAAGTTTTTAGGTCATTCATTAAGTGAAGATGGTGTCAAACCAGACGAAGATAAAATACATTGTGTACATAAATTTCCTAGACCTAATAACCCTAAAGAAATAAAAAGCTTTTTAGGACTAATCGGTTATTATCGCCGATTTATTCCAGATTTTGCCAAAATAGCAAAACCTTTAAATTACTTACTAAGACAAAATGTGCTTTTTGAATGGAAGAGTGAGCAGCAACAAGCATTTGATAAATTAAAGCAATTAATCACTACAGAACCAATTTTACAATTCCCAGATTTTAGTAAAGAGTTTTTGTTAACAACGGATGCAAGTAAGGTCGCCTTAGGGGCAATTCTCTCACAAGGAAAAATAGGACAAGATAAGCCTATCGCCTTCGCAAGCCGCACTCTAAATAAAGCAAAAAGCAACTACAGAATTAGAATTACTTGCAATAGTATGGGCAACAGATCACTTTCGACCTTATTTATATGGACGTAGGTTCAAGATAATTACTGACCATAAACCTTTAAAATGGCTATTTAGCATCAAGACACCCGGATCAAGACTTATGAGATGGCGACTTCGTTTGGAAGAATATGATTATGAAATTGAATACAAACCAGGAAAAACAAACTCCAATGCTGACGCCCTAAGCAGAATTTCAATAAATGTGACAACTGCGGACTTGAACAACAACCAATTCACAACTACTCTGCGGGAAGAAAGCAAGAGTGAAGACACTCAAGAATGTGACAAGGACAAGCTAACCATGAGACTACACCAAGACGCCAGCGGGAACTTTCGCCACTGGATCCAGGACAAGGAACAACAACAACAACTGCTGAGGGAATATCATGACAACCCCACTGGAGGACATCGGGGTCAACGTAGGACACTGGCTGCAATGAAGTTAAAATATTATTGGCCCAACATAAAGCAAGACATAGTAGACTACATAAAAACATGTAAATCTTGTAACGAAAGGAAAACTCCTTGTAATGACCTTAAAAAAGCCCCTATGGAAATAACAAACACACCCAATAAAGTATTTGACACTGTATATATGGACGTAGTAGGACTTTTACCTCTTACTAAAAAAAAATAAGTATTTATTGACCTTTCAGGATTCATTTTCTAAATACCCTGAGGCCATACCAATTCCAGACCAATCGGCAAAAACAATAGCAGAAAAATTTGTAACAGAAATCATTTGTAAACATGGAACCCCCAATAAACTAATCACAGACCAGGGAACAAATTTCTTAAGCGAATTATTTTCTGAAATCTGCAAACTATTAAATATAAAGAAACTACAAACAACTGCTTACCACCCACAAAGTAACAGTGTTGTAGAAAGATCTCACCGAACCTTCATGAACTACTTATGCCACTATGTCAATAAAGACCAAACAGACTGGGATTTATGGATACCATTTTGCTTATTTGCGTACAGAGCTACACCACACTCAACAACAGGATTCAGTCCATTTTTAATGATACATGGCAGGGAACCAAATTTACCAAGTGAGATTATTCTAAGTAAAGAAAATAATGACATGACCGTGAGTGTGATAGTGAGGATGATTATATTCAAGAAGTAGTAAAAAGGTTAGACTAAGTATTTAAAACAGCTAGAAATAATATAATTAACAATAAGCATAAGTCAAAGTTATATTATGACAAAAATAGTAGTGAAAAATCATTTGAGCCAAAAGAGTTGGTTTTATTACACGATGACAGTGTAAAAAGAGGCCGCTCCAAAAAACTGAAAAGGCCATGGATAGGTCCTTATAAAGTCATAAGGAAACTAAGTAATGTAAATTATTTAATAAAAAAACGGGAGAAGGGAAGTAATTATACATGTAAATAGATTAAAACCTTTTAGGTTAAGAACAATCACCTAAACAAAAAATGGGGTGTTTGTTTCAGAAGTAATAAGACAATGGATAAAGTGAGGACAATTTTAATACTAATACTATTTTGTTGCGGAGGCTCAAAAGAAGAACATGACCTAGTGAAGTTAGAATAAATACCTAATTACCCAGGTCTTTATTTCGTCCCACAATTTTTGTTCTTAATTAGCAATGAATCATGGGCCCACCCTCCCGCCCATACACGTACAGTGGTGTTGACCCACCCACCCGCCCATACACGTACAATGGTGTTGACCCACCCACCCGCCCATACATGTACAGTGGTGTTGACCCACCCACCCGCCCATACATGTACAGTGGTGTTGACCCACCCGCCCGCCCATACATGTACAGTGGTGTTGACCCACCCACCCGCCCATACACGTACAGTGGTGTTGACCCACATACCCGCCCATACACGTACAATGGTGTTGACTCACCCACCCGCCCATACACGTACAGTGGTGTTGATGGGCCCACCCGCCCACCTATACACGTACAGTGGTACAATTTTGTATCATGATTGTATCATGGGTATATTATACAATCATGGGAATTGTATAATATACCCCTCGAGCCAATATCCAAACGAATGACATTGATTGACACTATATGGAAGGAGTTAATAATTCACCGACAAAATTTTACATCATACTGGGCTAATCCAAAATTTGAATTAGTTGAAGCCTCTATCAAGGAGTTAAAACACACATTTCATCAATTAAACGAATTACTAATGCACCATGATACCGGTATTCGAAAAAAGAGAGGATTATTTAACAGCCTAGGGCAAGCCCTCAAGCTAATAACGGGGACAATGGACTCCAATGATGAAGATTACTACAACGAAAAGATTAACACTGTTCGACAACAGAAGGATTTATCAACTTGAAAAGGACCAGCTGACCATCATTCAAGGAACATTGTGGGGAGTAATCAAGACTGTTTCAGAGATGAAGAACAATCAAGACCTTCTCGCCAAAGCCTATCAGTACTTAGAAACACTTAGTAAAAACAACAGAGAACAAATATTGAACATTACACTTAAGTACACTAAACATACTGAAATAATACAACAAATGTCTATATTAGAAGAATTAATATCAGAAACTGTTAACTCGTTAGAAGTATTATATAATGCAATTGATGAAGCTAGACAAGGCAGGATAAGTTCTTATTTAATAAAACCTGTTGAATTAACAAACATTTTACATAACATACAAGGTCACCTACATGTTGGAGACTCACTCCCATTGCCAGTCACAACAGAAACAATTTACAAATATTATGACATAGTTAAGATCACTGTTTACTTTGCTAATAATAATTTAAGATATATCATAAGAATACCGTTAAAACATTTATCAAGAAAGTTCCATTTGTTTAAGGTAATAGCCTTGCCTCAACCTTTGTCAAAAACTACTATTGATGATAAAACTTATGTTATTCCAGAATCTACGTAGCTCAGAATATATAGGTTTCTCTGAGGACTTACAATACTATGTAATTTTAAAAGAATCGCAAATCAATGAATGTACTAAACCACCTTTAATAATATGCAACAACTTACCTATTATATTTCCAGTTGATCAAGTAACTCATTCTCATACCAGATATGAAATAGAAATTTTTAAAAATGTTTCAAACCCTAATTGTAATTTTAAAATAACAAAAATCATAAATCCAATATGGGAAAAGATTCCTTATTCAAATACATGGATATTTTCAGCCATGCCTAATAACAAATTGATTACTATCACTTGTAAAAATAATAATGGTGTCATGCAATATGTAAGAGATATTAGATTAGGAACAAGTGGCAAGCTAATGTTACAACCTGATTGTGCAGCCATTGGCTTTAGTTTTACTTTATTATCTATGACAAAGATTAGAATAGAAACAACATCTCATCCTGAATTTCCACTAATAATAATGTATCACTAAAATTCCTAATATCAATGTATCTTTCAACAGTCAAGAAAAGGAAATTTTAAGGCAATTTTCATCTTTTCCACAACAAGAACTTGTTTTAAATCATATTACTCATAATATAAATGATCTTAATATAGCTAGTATTAGAGTAGCAAAATTGAGAGAGTTAATGAAGGAATACGAACCAACAACGTTCGATGTTAGTAGCAATCATTATCACTTGATTGGAATGTGGACTCTTTTATTAACACTTTTATGTCTTTATGTAATGTCTAAATGTGGATTGTTTAAGATTATTAGGAGTAAATTAGCCACTAGGAAATCCAATGTCATTTACGCTTTGGAAGATGTGTCAACAACCTCAGGCACCACCACTGATGAGCCTACTACAACAACCTCACTCACAAACGAGACCAAGGACACCAAGGAGCAAAGGCCAACCAAAAGAAGCAGCCGACTGATTAAGTTAAGGAATTAATTGTATTCAATGTAAATAATTTTTCAAAAAGGGTAAATCATTTATTTAAGGGGGGAGGTGTTAGGGAAATCCAGTTTCCTAATGTTGTTGTGAAGCTGAGCGCTCGAGGCAGTACCGATTAGTATAAATAGGCTCCTTTTTGTAACACTGTCGACCAGTCCCAGTGGGCTGCAACCCTATGTAAGTTGAACGCGCTGACTTTAGCTTGGCCTTACGCGGTCTGACTTACTGCCTCCAGCGGCCTGCTAGTTGCTTTGTGTGATTTGTATAAAAATTTTGTCGTTCAGTAATAAACTCACGTGTGTCTTGACTTGAGTTCTGACTCTTCATTGAAGACAACCCATCCTTTGGAACTTAGCAGAGCCACTCCTGCTATAGTGCCACTACACATGAACAACTTCTCAGAAGTTTTTTTCCACTTTGAATGTCCTGTTCATTGTAAAGTGTACATACCGTATTTGAGTGGTTCATGATTTTTAACCCTCGAACTGGCAGTTATTTTTTCCTAAAATAGCATGTAATTTTTTGCTAATTTGCAAACGTGCCCTCCCCCTACTAGATCTGTGCCTGCGCAATTGCGGCTGCTACAATCATCATTGCAGTTGCTGGAAGCCAGCAATATTGTGTCGTCGCCCACGGAGGTTTTGGATACGGTCCAGCCTTGATCTACACAGAAAAAAGTACAATACGGCAGAATTTCTGAAGGATTTGTTGCTAGGTGAAGTTGACGAGTTGAACCTCAAATATAGATATGACGCAGGCTTTAAAACTATTGAAAAATGAATAGTCATGATTTTGAGAATTTACAAAAATGTCTGTACGTCAATTTCTGTACGTCAATCTCACATGTCTTTCAGACAATCTATTCTAGTAAGCCAGCATTTTGCAATGAAACTTATTTTTTTGGTAACCGGAGATTCTTACACTTCATTGGGCTACCTCTTAAAGATTTCAAAGCAGTCAATCTTAACATTATACCTTAAGTTTGTGATGCTCTGGTAGTAGCGCTACAAGATTACATCAAGATAGTTAGTTAGTTACTTAGTTGATATGGGAATATATAGTTGGTCCAGCCAACCCTTGCAACGAAGCATGAGGCTTTTTGTGCCAATCCCGGTGCCTAATCGTCGTAAAGCTGGCAATCCTTGACCAGGTCAAGGAGCTTCTTCACTAGATTAGTAATTTCCGACTGTCTCAGAGGTGAGCCTTCAAAAAGTGCTCTTCTGGCACCAAGGGCCTCACACTCCAGGACAATGTGTTCTGCCGACTCTTCGTCCTCCCCACAGAGGCGACAGATGGGATCCTCCGTAAAGAGTCCCACTGTTCTTAGATGCCTCCGGAATTTGCCATGACCGGTGATGAGTCCCACCACCAGCTTAACATGCGATTTACTCAACCCAAGAAGTGACTTTGTTAACTTCTGGGAGGGATTCCTGACAAGAACCTTGCCGAGTCTTTGTCCTGGGAACCACCGCCATCTTTCCAGATGTCTGGCGCTGACCCAGTTTTTGATTGCTGTTTTGACAGCTGCAGTCGAAACGCCGCAGGCCGGCTCAGGACCAATGAAGGGCTTGAGAGCACCCTCCCTAGCCAAGGCATCGGCCTGCTCGTTGCCTTCTAATCCCCTATGTCCTGGGATCCATTCCAGCAAGACCTGATTTCTTGAACCCAGGATGCTGAGGGACTCCACACATTCCCAGACTAGACCAGACGAAACCTTCCAGGAGTCAAGAGCCCCTAAGGCCGCCTGACTGTCTGAGAGGATGTGGATATGTTTCCCGCAAACCCCTCTCTCAACCGCCTGGGCGGCACATTGAAGGATTGCGGCGACTTCAGCTTGGAAAACGGTGCCATACGCTCCCAGGCTCACGCTAGCGTTGGTCCTAGGGTCGCCAGTATAGACCCCAAATCCAGCTTTGTTGCCCATTCTTGACCCGTCTGTGAACCATACAATTCGGTCGTGAGAAGAAACCGGGCTACTAACACCGTCCCAGTACTCCCTCGACCTGAAGTCCACAGTATAGGGTCTGGTGAAAAGATACTTAGTCCCAATGAAGTCAGACTTCATTGAGAGTACCTCATCGATTACTAGATTGGCCACTGAGGAGTGACCTGTACAGGACCCTCTCCAGTGGCCAGTTAGTTGAAGCCTATAAGCCGCCGCCCGAGCCTCCCCAATAATGAAGAGATCAAGGGGCGGCAGGTTAAGAAGAACCTCCAGTGCAATTGAAGGGGTCGACCTAAAGGCCCCTGTCATGCACATGCAGGCAAGTCTTTGTAGGCTAGAAAGCCTACCCCGGACAGTTACCTGATTGACCTTAGGCCACCAGATCAAAGCCCCGTAAGTAATTTGTGGTCTGATGACCGCTGTGTAAAGCCAGTGGCAGACATGGGGTAACAGGCCCCATGTGGAGCCCACGCAGCGCCTAGTGGTCACGAAGGACCACTTAGCTCTGCGGATGACTTTATCAAGATGCAAGTTCCATGTCAGTTTCTGATCAAGGATTACTCCCAGATACTTAACCGACGATGAAACAGGCAGAGACACTCCACCAAGGGCCAGGCCTCTGAAGGAGCCCTGAACCCTTTTCCTGGTGAAGGGAACTATTACTGTCTTGGAAGGGTTTATTGCAAGCCCTTCTCTTACACACCAGGAGTTCACTGCTTCCAGACTGTCGTTCATGATGTCCGTAACAGTGCCCTGGTACTTGCCACGGACCAGTAGGACAAGATCGTCCGCATAGCCCTGTATGAAAATACCCTTTTCCGTGAGGCTGACTAGGAGATCATCCACCACCAGGTCCCACAGGAGGGGAGAAAGGACTCCCCCCTGCGGGCATCCTCGGCTCGCAGAAATCTCCACCACCTCACTTAGAAGGGTTGATTGAATTCTTCTGCCCCGTAACATGTGGTCGACCCACCTACAGATGGTGGGCTCTACACCACGTTGTCCCAGCGCACGAATAATTGACTGATATGAGGTGTTGTTGAATGCCCCCTCAATACCCAAAAAGGCTCCTAGAGCAATTTCTTTGTTCTCCAGGGAATGTTCAAGGTGACTGACCAAACAATGGAGGGCAGACTCACAAGACTTCCCCGGGAGATAAGCATGTTGATTTCGATGTAAAGGGGAGTCTTTAAGCGCCCCTTCTCGAATGTGGAATTCTACGAGTCTTTCCATGGTCTTCACCAGAAACGAGGAAAGACTAATTGGCCTAAAGGATTTGGCGTTCGTGTAGTCGCCACGACCCCGCTTAGGAATAAAAACTACTTTGCTAACTCTCCAGGACTGAGGAATATACCCGAAGGCAAGACTCGCCCTGAAGATTTCGCAAAGTAGAAAGTGGAGGTTCGGTGGGCCCTTCTGCAACAGTGCAGGAAAGACGCCATCGCCTCCTGGGGATTTAAATGGGCTGAACTTGTCGATTGCTCATTTAACTTTGGAAACGGTGACTATAGTCACCGTATACGTCTAGCTTGCCTCCAGTCCTCTCGAGTTGCCCTAGGTATAGGGCTAATCTCTCGAGGGCCAGAGGCTTTCAGAGCATCGTCAACGAGATTCCCTGGGAAGTGACACTCCAGAAGGAGTTTGAGCGTTTCGCCAGGTAAAGTTGTCAATTCCCCTGAGCTGGTTCTAAGACTGCCCATGGGGTTGATAGGTTCGCTAGCCAAGATTTTCTGGATTCTGGCTGCCTCTTTGATGGAGTCAATGCCCCTACAAAAGCTTTGCCATGAAGCCTTCTTGGCATCACGAATGGATGAATTGTAGTCGTTAAGAGCTAAACGATACTCTTCGCGACAATTGGCCACCTTAGAGCGATTAAAAAGAATTCTAACGCGCCTTTTCTTAGCTTCCAGGGATTTTGACCTCCACCCAATTTTTTATCTAGGCGGTGTGTTTGAAATTGGACAGTTGTCGTGGAAACTTTCAAGGATCGCATCCTGTAAACAGGATGCCGCCTGCTCCAGTTCCACGACAGACCTTATACGTACTCTACCCCCCCCCCCGGGACCCAAGCCCGCAATGGCCGAAAGTTCCGCAGCATAGAACTACCAGTCCGTCCGCCTAGGATTTCGGTGAGGAGAGGAAAGGGCTGACATTTTAGCTTTGACATCAAAACGAATGTACAATCTTAACATTATACCTTAAGTTTGTGATGCTCTGGTAGTAGCGCTACAAGATTACATCAAGGTAAGAAAAGTAAAACAAAATAAAAATGTAGCAGTATTTATTTTAAACTTAATCTTAATTATTTAACCAAATGTACAATTAGAAAATTAAAGTTCAAAATAACTAGTGTGGTTTGTTTTCTACATTATGAACATTTTCTCTTTCGGATTATTACTTAAAGAATCGGATTGAGCATATATTGCTCACTGGAACGCAGAAAAGGATGATGTTGTTGGGGTTGAGTTTTGTTCAACGAATATCATGTCAACCCCATCTTTACTTCAAATATTGTTTTGTTAATTAACTTATGGGCTGCAAATTTTACTTGTGGTGAACTGATATTTCTGAATGTCATGCTACTTGTTCTCTAAATAAGTCATATTCATCTTTTTCACTCTTTTATGAATGAATCAGTGTCAAAAGGTTTATCACCTATTTATGATGTGTACATTAGTAGCACACATTTTTTCTATCAATTTTTTTTTAACTGGTTGTTTGGGGGAAGGTAATATTGTTTCATGTGGTGTGATTGTAATTGCATTATTGTCTTCCACGTTTGATATCTCTGCCTTGCTCACGTTTTCTATGCCATTATTTCTGTTCTGTTTTATGTCATCCTCTTATATGTTTTTTTATGGATGCCACAAAGTACATAAGAATGGAAATGTGCAGCAAACACTTTCAATAACAAGTGCAATTATCCCAGTTGTGTGGGTGACATTTACGGGAAACATAACATTCAAGCACCACTCCAGGACAGAATATTTTATCATGAGAGATTTTTTAGTATTATCTTGCTTGCTGTAGTTGATGCAAATTTTATTCTATATACGGAAACATTGGTGGCCAGGGAAGTATTTTGGATGGTGGGGTTTTTAATAGTACGTTTATTAACAAATGTGTAGATGTTAACACAACAAATAGAAAGAATATTGAAATAAGTTCAGCAACACTGGCGACACATGGACACTGCTATTTTCATGTCGACTGCTTTTGATCCTACTTGATTTGGGTTGTGTTCGGTTCAGTCTAACATGGCTCAACAAAGACGGGGTTCAACGTCGAACGCACGGTCGAAGGCTTTACGTCAACACTAGATATTGTAGTATTGTAGAATGTTACGATTTCTGGTTTCTTTTTTTCTATAATATCTTCATCTATTTTAGCATCATAATGCATGGTTAGTGTTAGTTATCTATTATTTTTTGGTGCATAATGTAAAAGAGTTATGTTATCTTTAAATGTACAGTATACGTGTTAGTGTGTGTATCAGCTGGGATGGAAGTTCTCGCTCATCTTTTCTAATCGTTACGATATAAGTTAGGTTAGATTTTTGTACAGAATAGGGGAGGCAGAAAATCCTCCCCTATTAGGGAGGCCAATGAAAAGAAAACGAAATAAGGTAGACAGATTTTATTTTTATTAACTAAAAGTACAGATTGTGCCATTTAAGAATATGTACCCTTTCTTTACTTTTTAAACAAAACATCTCCCAAATGTCTTCCCCCACTGTTGACACAATGGTTGAGTCGTTCTCTGAAACTCTCCATTACAGGTAAATCATCTTGTGAAAAATCGGTCCGATGTGTGCGCAGTGGAAGACGTCGCCAATGCGCATGCGCTGGCACGTAACAGCTCAGTCATTCCCTGCAGTTTCTCGTAGGTTCGCTGGCTGACAGAGTACTACGCGCAGTTCTAAAAACATTAGCTTTAACGTTTAGTGTCACGAAATTTATATTAGTTTTAATTTTTTAGTTTTGTAAATGAGTGTTTAGTGTCGTAATCGTTTAGTGCATAGTATATATAGTTTCTGGAGCATAATGAATGTGCAGCCGGGTAGTAGTACTAGTAAATCAAATAAAAAAAGACCTGTTATTCATAGTCATACGCGAAGTATTATTTACAATGTATATAGTTATTTAAAGAAGAAAAATGAAGATTTATCGGAGAAGAAGTTGCTCTCAGAAGTGGCAGAAGCATGTGGAATATCCCATAGTTCTGCATATAAAATCGTCAAGGAAGCTGCCCAGTCACCCGGACAAGAAAAGAAGTTCGTAACGCCAAGGAAAAACAGACCTAAGAAAAGTCCAATAACGGGTTTGGACAATTTTGATTTGTGTGTTGTGCGACGGACAATTAACAATTTTCACATATTAGAGGGAGAGAGGCCCACTTTGAAAGGAATCCTTCGGGTTCTTGAAAAAAGAATTAACTTTTCGGGTGGAATAACAAGTCTGAGGAAAGTAGTTCGCAATCTCGGATTTAGATGGAAAAAACGGAAACTAACAGAAAATTGTTGATTGAAAAATCCGACATTAGATTAGCTAGATTAAAATACTTGCGTAAGATAAAAGAGTACCGTGAATAAAATCGTCCGATCGTTTACAATGATGAGACATACTTTCATAGTTCTTCCTCTTCCGAAAAATCATGGACTGAAAGTGAATCGGACGGATTAAAAAAACCAGTGGGCAAGGGACAGAGAGTAATTGTGATTCATGCTGGCGGGGAAATGGGCTTTATTCCAGGTGCTCTCTTAATGTTTAAGTCTGGAATGAAGAAAGGCGATTACCATGACGACATGAATAAAAATAATTATACTAAATGGTTAGAAGAAAAGTTAATACCAAATTTACCAACAAATAGCGTGGTTGTGATTGATAATGCTCCCTACCACCGGGAACAAATAAACCCAGCACCGACTTCGTCCTCGTTGAAAGCTGATATGATGAGATGGTTGTCTGAGCGAGGGATTCATTATACTTCGAATCTACTAAAACCCGAATTGTACGACCTCATAAAACAACACAAACCAAAATTCGTAACCTACAAGACAGATCATATCTTAGCAGCAGCCGGCCATACAGTACTTAGACTTCCTCCTTATCACCCTGACTTGAACCCGATTGAAATTATATGGGCCACAGTCAAGTCACACATTAAAAAGACAAATATCAAATTTACAATAGATTCTGTAACACAACTTGCTTTGGAAAAGTTCAACTCCATAACTCAAGAAGAATGGAAATCCCGATGTTCACACGTAGAAAAGGTAGAGGACGAGTACATTGCAGCCGAAGGGATGCTGGACAATGTGACAGAACGTTTTATCATAAACTTAGATGAAGACAGTGACAGTGACTGTGATAGTTTATGTGCCAGTGGTAACGGCGAAGATGGAGGTGGCACCAATGACGTTAGCTTCAGTGATGGAGATGGAGCCATGAGTGGAGTTGAAGACATAGGAACCGAGAGGGAACTGTCTTTCGACCAATTTTAGACCAGGAACGAAATATTAACATGTGAGTTAATATCGTTTAAATTCCAAATTTTCTTTAGTGACACAATGTTAATTATTAGAGTAAATTATTAATTCAAGTTATTAGAAATATGTTTAGGTTTGTCGCTCATTATTTCAGTAAAATTAAGTTAGTTTAATCTAAACTGAAAACATAACAATGAAATAATTTACTCAGATTAAACCGTAATAATAAACATAACAGAAAATTAAAAATTAGTACATAATACAATCTTTCTGTTGGTTAATTGATGGAAAGTTTTTTTTCAACAAAATAATTCACCAAACTTTACCATTATCGTTGAATATATACCATATGCGATTATTTTGGGGCAGTCCAATGTGTTGTTCATTTCGTTGAAGGGCTAATTTGCAGCGGAAGGGATTGGAATGTGGACTTCACCGCTCCTCGACGGCTGGCCACGCCTATTGTTTTATTGCTCCGTGTCACTGCACCACCATTGACTAGCCGAAAATACGCAGCCAGGCTAGTAGCGCATTGTTGTTTCCGCTCCGCTCCTCACTCCCCTCCACAGACACTACCGCCGCCACGCAACCTGCGCGAGGCGATTTTTGTTAAAGTGATTCTACTGTACTTTACGAGTCATGTCAGGTGGAATGGCTTCAACTTCTCGTGTTATCACTTCTTTGAGGGTTTGTAAAGTTTGAGGACGATGATCGTAAACCTTGGATTTTAAGTAGCCCCAGAGAAAAAATCACAGGGCGTTAAGTCCGGTGAACGTGTTGGCCAGCCTATGTCATCACGCAAAGAGATTACGTGTCCAGGAAACATTTCCTTCAACAGTGCAAGTGACTGCCGCACTGTGTTTGCTGTAGCGCCATCTTGCTGGAACCACACGTTATCAATGTCATCAAAAAGCTCTCTTAGTTTAGGCTAAAGGAACGCGTGGAGCATTGCACAATGCCGTTCACTCTTTACGGTTATGCAACTATTTACTTCGAAAAAGTACGAACCAATCACTCCAGAATTAAAAAGAGCAGACCATACTGTTACTTTGTGACTATGCAGCAGTCGTTGATGGAGTTCTTGGTGGTTGTGTTCAGACATGGTTGTGTTCAGTACCTGCAATTTTGGTTGTTCACTGCTCCAGAAAGGTGAAGGTGTGCCTCGTCAGAAAAAATCACATCTTCTGAGCGAATGTTCTGAAGAAGGTCTTGGCACAATGTTACAAGGACCCACAGTCTCTTTCACTCAGTTTCTGAACAACAACAATTTTGTAAGGATGCATTTTTAAATCTCGATGCAATATCCTTCTAACACTTTTATCGTAATGCTGCCACATGTTTTTTAGGATAATCTCCAAATCCTTCACAAACAGAGTTAAATGTTAATTCGGTTGATTCACAAGTAATATGTGCTAATGTATCAGATAACCAAAAGAAGAAAGTGAACAAACCTCCTGAGAAAAACTGTAAAAGACGGGAACATGTACATGTACCTACTGAACACGAGTTAATGTTACTTTCGTTCAAGCCATATATACGTGACTTTAACAAATATGAATTACTTGATCTACATATGGAATTTCTAAAGATTATTAAATCTATAAAAGACAAACGATCACGTCCAAACTCATCTGCACTTTCCACTTTCAACTATCCAAGCACTCATGATTCTACCTCATCTGGCACTTCCTGCTTCAAGCTAAATGATGAAATGGCAAATTTTGTTTGGCCTTGATTATGTCTAAGCTGATACTCTTCAAATATGAAAATTATCATAGAAATGTCATGTAGCACTTTTTTTAGCAATATAATAAACAATATAAATATACCGGGTGTTCAAAAAGTCTGGAACCCCCTTAATATTTTTTATATTAATAAACACAGAACAATGAAACTCTAGGATTACATTTTTACTGTAGTTACTGACTTTTTTGGCTATTTTAACTGTCCTTTTTAACTTTGGAGGGGCGTCCTGTGGAGGAAGTCTGAAAAATCTTAAATGTAAGCATAGGTCGAGTTATACCCCATTTTAAAGGTCATTGTTAGAGAAACACATTGCCGCAACCTGAACTGAAAAAGGACTATTCGTTTGGAAATAGCAGCCTCTCAAAGTTTGTCTGATTTTAATTACAAATGCCATTGATAACGGTTGAAAGTTTGGGTTTTCCCACTGACCTTTGTGGTTTGCCCCATCTTATCTCTTGTAAATTATCTCTCGTACAGGTTAAGCTATGCACCCTGACTGGTTCATTAGTTGAAAACATTACATCAGTTTGTGATATTCATTTTTAGTAAGATTTACATTAGATTACAATGTCACTCAGTGAGACAGAGCGAATTACCATTCTGATGATGAGAGGTTATGGGGATAGAACTCGTTCATATGAGGAGGTAAGCTACTTGTTTAATGATACTTAACCCAATAGACCACCTATTCAAAAATCAACAGTGTTGAAGACCGTACAGCGCTTCAGAGACAGTGATTCTGTAAAAGCTCGACCAAGAACTGGACGGCCAAAATCAGCAACCAATGAAGAAATGGCCCTTGAAACACTTCAGTGTTTTGTGAAAAATCCGCACACCTCTATTAGAAAATCAGCGCAGTATGTAGGTGTTAGTACAGGTTCCATCCATAAAATACTTCATGAAAATAAATTTCATCCATTTAAGGTAAAACTTCACCAAGAACTGAATGAAGATGACCCAGACCGGAGGCTGCAATACTGCGAAATCATGATAAACAAATGTATTCTCGATGGAAACTTTCCAAAACTTGTCCTGTTTTCTGATGAGGCAAGTTTCTGTCTGAATGGTACTGTGAACAGACATAACTCACGTTACTGGTCTCAAGAAAATCCTCGGTGGATGGAAGAATCACACACACAAAACCCACAAAAAGTAAATGTTTGGGCAGGATTGCTTGGTACTCGTGTTGTGGGTCCGTATTTCATAGAAGGGAACTTAAATGCCACCACATACCTAGAATTACTGCAAACTAGAGTATTACCACATTTAAGGGAATTACTGGGCCCTCAGTTTGAGAATATCTGGTTCCAGCAAGATGGGGCCCCTCCTCATTTTGGGTTGCGTGTCCGAGAACTGTTAGGTGACATTTTTGAGGACAGATGGATAGGTAGAAGGGGAGCAATTGAGTGGCCACCAAGATCCCCTGACCTTTCTCCCTTAGATTATTTTATTTTGGGGTGTTCTGAAGGGTAAAGTTTACAAGACTAAGCCAGCCAACATTGAAGCCCTAAAGGAACGGATATTAGAAGAGGCACACAATGGTATTACGGAAGAAATGGTTGATCATGTCATGATTGGGTATTACCAGCGCATGGCATATTGCCAAGCTACACAAGGACACCACTTCAAGCACCTTCTGTAATACATTCCAAAATTTGTTTCTTTTTTTTTTTGTAATTATTATCTTACAAAGTAAATAATTTAAACATAAACAACTGGCTACTGTCTGTTCAATTTTTTTAATAATGATAATTGTCCCCAATGACCCCAATTATACCTGTACACTTTTAACGTTTTAAAACGATTATTACTGACATTTCCTATCCCTCCACACTCTACCTGCGAAAATGCTAAAACCCTAACATAACCAACACGGTTGAGTATTCACTTCTACCTCTTAGTCTCCGTAACGTAAAGTTAACAAACTTTGAGAGGCTGCTATTTCCAAACGAATAGTCCTTTTTCAGTTCAGGTTGCGGCAATGTGTTTCTCTAACAATGACCTTTAAAATGGGGTATAACTCGACCTATGCTTACATTTAAGATTTTTCAGACTTCCTCCACAGGACGCCCCTCCAAAGTGAAAAAGGACAGTTAAAATAGCCAAAAAAGTCAGTAACTACAGTAAAAATGTAATCCTAGAGTTTCATTGTTTTGTGTTTATTAATATAAAAAATATTAAGGGGTTTCCAGACTTTTTTGTATTTGTAACTGTTGTTGGGATTTTTGGAATGTTAAAGAATAAATTAAGTATTTCATAAAATCAGATGTTGAACTATTATTTATAATCCACTTACCTTATTGTTACTGACAACATTTCTTCAAGCGGTATTAGTATTTGGTGTCTTCTTTCTTGATATTATTATGCAAGTTCACTACTATATAATCAAATGTAACTTTACCCATTCTGAAAAAAATGTAAAAACTTTTTTTCATCGGTAACTAATTTGTCAAATAAAGTGTAAAATGTGCCTTCTACATATCGAACTTTAATGATCGGGTGAACCCAATAATTCCTCCTACATTTCCGTCTCTTAGATCTCAAATACAACAGATACAATCATCTGTTATAATCAGCCATAACAAAACATAGTGCAGCTTCATCGCCTTCCTGCCACCGACGACTGTCGTCTGATGTGAAAGCAAATCCGATTTTATCGGATCGGTTTAGTGTCGGCTAGTGTGAAAACAGCCAATGTCAAACATTCATAATGTGCTTTTCCAACTTTCTGAAAGTGGAACGATTCTACACTATTCATGCTATTTATTATTGACTTACACATGCTAATGCAATTTATAACAAGACCACTTGTACTTGGGTCCGGACTATACTAGTGTTTTGTCGGTGCCGATCATCCGCTGATCGACCAACCCATTACTTTATATGGCCCGGACTAGACGAACGGTTTGTCAGCGCGTTCCTTCCGCGTCCTCTCCCTCTCCCCCCGAGTTTGCCGAGCTAGTTCACTGCAAACCCAAAAAGTTGTGTTTAGTTTGTGCTGCGATAATTATTGCAATAATATGTTTGATACAGAACAATTTATCTGTGAAGTTGAAATGTGTACTCAGGGCCGTAGACAGACCGGTTTTCTCAGGCCATTTGTCCGGGGCCCGGGCCCATAAATTGTTTACAGGGGCCCGGAAAAATTAATTTTCCTTGAGCCTTGAGAAAGCGATGGAAATTTATGCCTAATTCCTTTTTTATGTCTAACGTTGTTGGAACATCAAGCAATTGCAAAGCACACCATAATCGTTAATTATTTTATCATATCATTCCAAAAACAAAATCGTGTACGTGGTGAACGCAACAACTAAACAGAACAGCAACGGTGATGCGTGACAGCGCGAGTGGCTTGGTTCTCGGACGGTGTGTGAGCCAGCTGAAGACACGGGGCGGGGCTTGCCACTGCGCATCTCACGTGACCGTCCGTGGTTGCAGTGGTTTGGCCAATGACTACAAATACACTAAGACGAAAAGTGCTTATGGGAATTTTTCAGACAAGCGGGAGGGAAGCTTACGCAAACAGCCGCTACGAGCGCTGCTCCGAAAGACAGGGAGCAGGCGGGCGATGCCATCATTGCCGTGACATTGACGCAGGGGATGATGTATTGGCACAAGAATGAATGTTCTGTTCTGCAACACTGTAGCGGTGTTGTCATATCGAATTTGACACTTTGCAACCCGCTCTGTCTTCGCATTGAGTTCTATGCGTTCGGTCGCTCGCTCTGCTCTATAGTTTTGTAAATGTTATGTGTTGTTTGTAGTTTCAATTTTAATACTTTAACATACAGTAATCTAGCACTGCTTCAATTTATGATTACCTTATTTAAATTTGTATGTGTAAAAATGCAGTCTTGTTCAAAAAGTGGTGGGATAAAATGTGTTTACAAAAACTGTGCAAACACTTCAGTGAGAAATTCTAATTTGTCGTTCTTCAGGTTTTAAGTAAAAGACAAAGAAATGTACCTAATAGATTAATAATTAAGTTTCATATTTTTAATACTTCATCTTGGGGCGTCAACATGCAACTTACGAAATATTAGATCAGGCCGATCAGGGGATATTTTAATTTATGTACAAGATTTACATTGTTGGTTGTATTAAAACTTGTATTTTTATTGCATTTTTGGGCGCGTATATATTTTTAAAGGTTAGAAAACATTACTTCTAGTAGTCGGTTACAATACATACATTATTTATAATACAACTGTGGTACAACTTGTTCTGAAAGTGAAAAATTTTTAATTATGATACCTTGACCGAAACAGTCAAAATTAAGCCTACGTTTAAACAATAGTCAGAGCACTTTTAATTACATTTCTATGTGTCAACATGGGTTTTTGTTGTTTTAATTTTTAAAAGTAACCCCATAACAGCTGAAACGCTTAGTATAACCATTGATTTTACTATATAAAGAGATACTCCATCCATATGGGAGAGTTGCGGCGAGGCCCCTAAACTGTTTTGAGGCCCCACGCTGCGCTGCGCATAGCCCTATTTCCTCTCTCTCTCGCACGCTCTTCCGTCTCTGTCTCACTTCCCTCCTCTTAACCCACTCTCCCATTCTCCAGACAGCCGCCCCGCCCTCTCCTTCCTCAGGTCCCACACACAAACAACATCCTGCTTAGATAATTGTTTACGTTATTCCATATTGCCAATGTTTATCCGGGTTCTCTGTTTTTATATTTGCTTGCATCTCTTTCGAATAATAAAGAATACTGTGTTGATACTATTACAGTAAAACTCAGTGTGACATTCATATTGAATAAAGAAATATTTATAACTGAATAAATTAAAACACCATATTGATTTATATGATTAACACACCGTGTATTTGTAAATAGACTCACTTGAATAGACCGCCAACTTATCGGCAATGCTGGCGATAATTACTGCTGATTTAAGTAAACATTTTCATATTATTTAGCCCACCTGAAAAATCTTTATTTATTGCATTTTAACCATCGATTAGGTGATTAAATCGACTGTTGTACTCAATCATTAGTTTTTCATATTCGGTAATTGATTAAAAAATAAATTGTTTTCACATCCAATCAATGACTCTCCTTTCAATTATGAAATTAATCTGCAAATATTCCAGGAATATATAATAGCCTATAGTGAAATATTAAAAAATGTGACATTATTTATTTCTTTGACAAAATAAATATTGAAATAGGCCTATGATATTTATATAGAATAATACTGGGCAAAATATAAAACCCAAATGAGATTCAAATTGAATGATAGGGTTAGAACAAATCATAACAAAACCACTAATTTACTTCTATACAAGATAAAAATAGCTTTCATCTTATGGCCTGATTCAGACAATCTGTGTATAGGCATTTAATTTAAAATAGCATTATTTTTAATTTTATTATATACATATGTTTTATTATTACTGAATGTAACATTAACATATTATTTGGTTCCAAGTAATTGCATGATTGTTTGTAAAATATTTTATTGTTTGGTGAATGGTGAGTTTTATTTTTTTCGGAATCATGAAAAGTTGTGACTCTATTATTACTTCTTGAGAAAAACAATCTCGATGTCAATTGCAATTGGTTAGGAAATATTATCCCGATAGAATATAACTAGACTACTGATTATTTAGATTTAATTTTCATTATTTTAATCAGGTTGTGAAATTATAGTAAATTTTGTTTATGTCCCCCTTTAAAAAATACCGATTTATAACATTGATTGAATCAGACCACTGTAAAACGTGTGTTTAAGGCGAATATAATTAAAGTTAACACATCTGTTTTTCATACTATTATTTTACTAGATGTGAAAGTATGGATAAACTGCAATAATTTATTTATATTTTCAATTTCTCTGAAAAAGACACTCTGGAATTACACTGGTAACACTTCACATGTAGCGTGACCAGCAATAACATAAGAAATAACTAATTTTAAGTAACCACAGTCTAAATAATAACAAAACTAACTATAACCGCACTCTGTGGTGTTTTTAACACTTCGTTACACGCGCAGATTTTGTAACGTAGTTACACGCGTAGCGGGGATTCCCTCATGTTTGTTTTGTTTTTGTTTTCAACCATAACTAACTGAATAAATGTAATATACTACACATAATTACATTATGTGCTTCCTAACAAAGCAATATACATGCCTATTTGCAATATCTTATTCTTAATTTGAATGAAAAATGGAAATATTTACACCTCTGAAAATTCACTAGATAATACTCACCTTATCGTAACACCGTTACACGCGTAGGCGGGGATTCCCTCACTAATAGTATACGGGTTATTTATTCAAATAAAACGCACAGTTTCTCAAACAAAATGTGTTTAATTATCTTATAATGTTACAAATATTAGGTTATATATCACTTTATTAGGTTTTCAGAAACCGCTATTGTTCATTAGAAGATTACTCATCAACTTCATCGTTGTTCTCACTGCATTGAGTACAAGTTGTTGTTGTGTGCTCCCGGCATATTGGGTTGTTACACATCACACATTTTGTTTTGGTTTTTCTATTCTTCTTTAGAGGACAATATTTGCATTTTCCTTCCTGGACTTCATTCTCAAGTTGCCTCTTTCTGGCAAATTCAAATATCTCACTTATTCTTGATTTTAAAGAATTTGAGATATTTGTGTCATAAAGTCGACGTTTACAGTGATTCGATACCAGTTGTCTTCCCAATGAAAACAAAAACTCTCTCCTGGTTTTTGCTTCTTGACTGTTGTGACGGAATATGATATATGAGTTGACTCCGCCAACATTCAACATGAAAAAAAATATAGTGAGTGGCCATCTTGTAGCGACTCTAGCTAACGAATAAGCCTTTTGGAGAGCGTCAGATGTATCAACACCCACTTTGGTTTTGTTGTAGAACGAGACTATTTCAGGTTTACCTCCGTCAGTTGAATTGTCTATAGTGTCATCATGGTGAAGTGTTGAGAGAAGAACAACAAGTTTGTTTTGTTTTGGTTTGAAAGAACATATAGTTGAACTCGTAGAAAAACCAAACATGGTACTTGGAACAGGTCTTTGGCGGTTTTTAGCAACAAAAATGGGTGGTATTTCCTTTTTGTTTTTTCTCATGGTTCCCACTAGTGTTAGGTTTTTCTGCAATAATGCTTCGGCTAATGGGACTGAGGTAAAAAAGTTATCTGTAGTCACATTTCTACCACTGTTTTGGATGTGGCTTACCAAACGTAGAACTACAGCCATAACCCTATTGTCTGTCTTGTATGGGCCATTTGGTTGATTACCTATGAATATCTCCATATTAGACGTGTAGAACGTTTTAGCATCTGAACACGCCCACACTTTTATTCCATACTTACCGGGTTTTTGTGGCATGAAAACCCGAAAGCTACAGCGCCCTCTAAAATTGGGTAACATCTCATCAACAGTTATATATGCGCTGTGGCTGTAGTTAGCTTTACAATGATCAACAAAACATTCAAACATTTCTCTTACACAGAACATCTTATCAATCTTTTTTCTATGGCCTCTATTTTCATCTGATACATCATCAAATCTAATCATACTCTGCAAAAATCTAAATCTATTTACACCCATGGTCAGTCTAAACATTTCAATACCAAAACCGTCTTTTCGCCACAAATCAAGAACATTTTGCTTTCCTGACTGACAAACTCCACCTATGTATAGGAGACCAAGGTAAGCACATATCTCATCAAAATCTGTTTCCCTAGCATCTCTATTTCTAGAATATCTCGCTTGCACACTTCGTATTTTGATGTTGGTAAACGTAACAATTTTGTTTATTGTTTCGTCTGGAAAAAATAGTTTGAAGCAGTCTATTTCATTTTTTGCTTGTTTTGCTTCTCTTATTGGACCTGGAAGCTTTGTAATTATATTGCAGGCTAAAGTTTGAGTGGATTTTCTTACCGGTGTAAAACTCCAATGTGTTTCTCCATCCTTGCCAATGTAAAATGGGTCTCGTGCAGCTGCTACTTCTTGTTGTGGTTGCTCCTCATTTTCACTTTCTTCGGAATCACTATTTGGGTCGACATTTTGTTCAATCACTTGATTATCGACATCACTAAAGTCAGAGTCGTTTTCATCTGTGCCAAGTTCAGTTCCATTTCTTTCTTCTTGTTCAAGTTCATCAAACATCTCAAGAATTCTTTTTTCATTATAAGCCATGTTTTGAACTATATACACACACCTAATAATATTATATACACACACCTATTACTAAATATACACACTTATTACTATATATACACAAGCAGACACACTATCAATATTATCAAATATACGTAAAATAAAGAATAACTATTTGAAACGTCGTTACACGCGTAGGCGGCAAATCCCCGCGAAAACAAGAAAAAATATTCACTGTGTCTGAATAACGGCTCAAGGGCAACTGACAGCGCGTCGGTCAGGTAGTCGGGGTAGAGGGGGAAGATGTCACGCCACCTCATTTATTTGGAAATTCCCAGAACTCCACAGAACACAAAAAACTAGGATGGCGGGGAAACCCCGCCGAGGCGTGTAACGAAGTGTTAATTATAACAATTCGAATATGACTTATTTACAAAACTGAGAATGAACAGAACAAACAATGCCAAGAACTAAAAAAACTATATAAACAAATAAATATTACAAATAAACAATAATATAGTTAATAAATAATACGTAAATTTGGGTTTTTCGCATATTTTGAACTGTAATAGTATGGTTTCAAATTGAAACAATTATATATATATATATATATATATATATATATATATATATTTACGTGAGCTAGTCAAACCTCTCTCGGTGTCTGAATCCTACATAACGATCTCTGGCTTGGGAAACCGAGCGTGGTACGACTGGATCTAGTACAGTCCATACATCAGAGTCGGGAGGCTGTTTTGAATGGTTTGGCATAGCCTGTGAACGTAATCCCGTTTCTCTTACACCCATCATACCGGTTTTCTAGCACATTACAGTACCCTTTTAATATTTCTTATTTGTTTTGCTGTGGCTACTAATGTTAGGAAACCTAGTTCATGGAAATACGCTTTTGTTAACCTTGTACAAGCCCATACAGAACATGCTAATGGCTAGAGGGTTGTGGTTGGTTGTGCAGGCCCACGCATAAACATTCATATAGTACTGAAATCCCAAAATAACCTATCACGTCGTATATAGTTTTATTTATGAATAATATGCATTTAGAACTAATATACGGATGAACGAATACGAAAGATGTGAAGATGACACACGGACTTCTAACTAATACGAGCCTTTGACATCAATGCATTGTGCATGTCTTATGGCATGTATAATGCGCTTCCGTTCCAGTGAGTCCATTATAATATTTGTACTTACATTACGCACTATTTACAAATTATGTATACTCTTCAGAAAGAAAAACGATGACTAGATATACAATACTGTGTAATGTATATAATATCTACAGACCTAGAATATTTTATTCAGATCTTGGATTGTAACAATTTCGTGACATCTTTCCTCATCCGACTTCCTAACAAAACATTTTCCCTCTCGGAACCGAACATATGTAATATCTGACTCCCTACATTTCGTCGTAACCCTAGGGAGTGACTGTATTTGTGTTACAAGATAGGTGGTTTAGGTCGCAGAGACCGATCTTCACTTTTTGCAATTCTGTGTACAACAAACCTCGAACACAATTTTAAAAAGACTGTAAATTAGTTTGCAAGTTCAATGTGATCTGATGAATAAGGTTCTAGAAATCTGTAGTGGGTTGTGCAGGCTCACGGACGAATAAATACGACGGATGTGATAGACAGCTGTGGGAATGACACTTGAACTTTTAATTAATACGAACATTTGGCGTCAGTTGTGAATACATTTACGCAGGAATAAATACGAAAGATGTAATGATGACGCAATTGTAGCTGATGCAAAGACCCCGCCAAGGTACTTGGGTCTCGACTTGAAAATGATCCATTCAGACGAATGTACGGGCGAACAAATATGAAAGGAGTGAGGAAGGCGCAATTATAGCTGAGACGAGGCGTCGTATAATGAGTCTCCGTTCCATCTCTCTGTGAATGGAGTTAATGCGCCGTACATGTATTAATGACCTTCCGTTGAATTGGTTTGTGGGTGGGACGGGTCCCTTATATATACCGCCTTACACCGAGACCCGACAGTTCACTGACTACAGGCGCCGCTGTTTATACCACTTTAAAGCAATGTCCGCGTTCGCGTTCGTAAATACCCCGACACACACTAACGACGCGGTTCGAGGTCTATTAGATGCGACCGCAACCGACGTAAATTCGTTTTTCGACATTTCGGATCCAGATATTGACTTCGATGAGCTTTTAAACGGGTTTACCTTAGAAATACCTCCAAACGCCCCTAAGGGGTTGGATACGAATTTAGATATTACTCAAAGACCTGACGATATCATACAAACAACCGATTTAAACGAATATTTCGAATATTTGAATTACAACCCGAGCCTATTATCAATGTTTAATTCACACACATTCGACGTTGCTTCAGAGAAGCCTGAACATTCAGAACACCAACGGCCGGCCGGATATATCAGCGCGCCTGTAATCGATCAAGAACCATCACGTATTAAGGTATGTACGACCTTTTATCTTATGTTAGTGATGTTTACCCCTCGATCCGGCATTTTATGACATTTCGTACGATTTTTTCGTCACCAAACTGGCATTGTACGAACGTTCGTACAATTGCAGCGTCAGGTATTTACCATATTTATAATTCGCACAAATCGAGCTACTTCGATGTTTTTATACTCTATGTATTCGGCGTGAACATACAATTCCAGTGGTATGCAACAACCAGCACTGCACTGTATCGGCGTTATTTTAAAACGTAGTGAAAGTTGAAGAAGGAAACCAGTCTCCGAGTCTCGCCATTTTTGTTGTTGTTTAGCCTGCCGGGCCTTATTTCAACTACGGTAGATTTTGTAGAAAATGTGTATCATATTTTTGAATGTTATAGTAACCGTGGTTCAGCCCCAGAAGTTGAAGTAGATGCCGATGACCCACAATAATTACATTGTGACATTCTTGTACATAACGAACATTTTTTATAATATTATATGTGTTATTAGATAATAAGTGTATATATTTCCAATCTAAAACACATTTTCAGCAATTTTGCTATCTTGATTTTTTAATTAGATAAAGGATAAGGATTCAACAATTGTGTGAAAATAACAAATTTTTTGAAAAATATGTTTTTATATATTTTGTAGCAGAAGCCAAACATGGATTTTCTGGTAAGTGTGATGTTTACATAATATTGTTCCTTGTATTTTACTGAAAATAATGATATATGACACTTAGTATATAATGTTATTTTAGGTGTTGCTAGTTTTCACAGTTACTTTAAGATTCTTTGAAAACATACAAACTCTTTGTTCCCGCATCACAAAAGGAAGCTTTTTAAATAACACTTTTATTTTATATTTTTTTATAACTTTGTCAAATATACAACAGATTAGTTGAAATTTTCAGGATCTGCTAACAATTATATTGGCCTTTCAATTAAACACACCATCAACACAATATACAAACATATAAAGTACATTTTATAACTACAAACTAAAAAGATAGAAATAATAAAATGAAATAATATATTTTAAAAATGTTTTATTTTTGCGATGAAAAATAAACTACAACAATTTATTCTAAAAGCCCGTTTAATTCTCTAGAGAACAGTACTTATTTGATGAACATAGGGTAATTTATAACAAAGTTGTAGATTTTTAAGTAAAACACTGCAAAATTGCCAATTTTAGCTGAACATTCAGGGGTACTACACATGTAAAAACTCCAAACATTTTTGGGATTCTTTTGCTGAACAGTCAAAGGGTTAATGCTGAAACTACCTCAATTGCGCCTCGAGCACTGAGCATTCGTCGTTTCGACCAATCCACATTGTTTTTTTAGTTAAACTCTATTTGATTGGAAACATTAAATAGTGCATAGTGTAACATCATGTTTCAAGAGTATTTTCTTACACATAGAATATTTTTAATTTATTTTTTAACTATTAAAGAATATTTTATGAATGT